>JALXFT010002874.1:0-28936 GCA_023376895.1 Aspiorhynchus laticeps | reverse complement strand
TACTGTACTTTTACTCAAGTACTTGATCTGTGTACTTTGTCCACCACTGACATTATCCAAAGGTTCGTGGAGGAACTTGGACAAACATGGACCGTGTTTCATCTTCCTAGGAGCCAGAGTAAGATCACTCACGGCATCCTCGATGGTCTTCTCAGGAGTTTTAGGTGATGATGCCTCAGCCATTGTTGCAGAATAATTTACAGTTTTTTCAAATACGCAAAACCTCTGTTTGTATTATGTCTCAGTAAAGATAAGTCGTCCTCAACTCTCCTTTTTAAACACAGCATCACAACAGGCGAGGGGGCTGCGTGACCACCACTACTCCGGTGTTAGGGGTGGGTTAGGCGGTGCAGTCTGACCACAGCGCTCGTAAGCTCATTCTGAGTTTTGACACCATAGAGCGCGGTTATCTGATGGACACTGCGTAAGATAGTCTGCTCTTTTTTCTTTTCTAACTTGTGACAAAGCTAGCTTTTAAATTGTAATGTTACAAGATTTGACAAGTATCTTATACTCTTGCTTAGTGGTCTGATATTTATTTATTTTAGATCACGGTAAGTCGGTCGGCTCTATTTTATTTAACTTGTAATGTTAGACTACAATATTTTGACAAATATCTTATCGTTTTAATGAATGTGCCTGATGCATTTTGTTTTAGATGAGTGAACGCGCTCACCTCTACTTCTTTTTACTTAACTTTATTAAACTAACTAGTTTTAAATTGTAATGATAGAAAAACTGCCGTATTGTTTGACGTACGTATCTTATGCTTTTTGTTTTATTTTCTAACTTTTCCTAAAATTGTTTTAACAACACTAGCTCGTCTTGACATGTTTTACAGGAAAAAACAGTTGTTGCTCATTTTACGTGTATGTTTGATGTTTTTTCTTGATATGTATATGAACAACTTTAATAAAAACTTCCCTTTATCAGTTTAACATATTTCACAATTTAAAGTTTAAAAGCACATAACAATGGCCCCACACAAAAACACATTTCCCAAAACAGGAATTCCTTGCGATCGCTGGGGTGGATAAAACAGATAGCCGGTTAGATGAGTGGGAATTTATGACCCCTCATCAGTCAAATTTTGGACACAATGTACCCTATGGTCTCTCTCACTAATGAAATCAGTTAATCAATTTAATCAATAGAGCTATAAATTAGGGATATGACCATGCCACATTGTCACTTGAATTTCTACTCTTGCTGGCATTTTCATACAGTCCAAACAATGGATCCAAAAATGTATGAGGACATTTTCAATTATAAAACTCAAGGAATTTACCCGTTTGACATTAAAAAAGAGCAAAAATATGTCATTTGCAGATGTTCTTCCAACATCCAAGTTGATAGTAAGCAAACTAAAGTGATATCCATATACTGACAGTGAGATATAGAATATACCAAGACTTGATACAAAGTTAATACTTGTCAATAAACTATACTAAATTGACTTTCCAGCAATTACAATGGTAAAAATTACCTGTTCTTTAATGTCATTTTAAATGGGCCTATTTCTTGCATTGGGCCTTCAGATCATCTTTGATAGTTGTTTAATTATTATTATTATTATAGATGTTGCTAACAATAATGCTGTTTTAATAGATGAGAGAGAGAGTACAGGGCACCTTGTCTCCAAACCGTTGATTTATTGCCCTCATAAAAATCCCACCCAGTAAGTCACCCAATCCCTCCCACCCTCCATAACTGGACACCCCCACATCTAATGATGAACTGATTACTTGGTCCGCTGTGTTTAAGGAATTTTTATGACTTGTGTGTTACGGTCCATTGTTATGTGCTTTAAACTTTAAATGGTGAAATTGTGTTAAAGGGAAGTTTTTATTAAAGTGTTTTTCACATTGTGTAAAACGTACAATGATTGTTTTTTTCCATACAAGACGTGTTGTAGGGAAAAGCAGTGTTAGGCAGAGTTAGAAAATAAAACATTAGATACGTTCTATCGTTTGACAGAGTTAAAGAAGGGTTGTTTTGTCCACAAAATAGTAGCAAACACGTACGTTAACACTAGAAATTGGGGTCTTATCTTACCGTGTTTGTGAAATAAGAACATACGTTTTAAAAGTAAAAAAAAAAAAAGATTCTTAAAATAAACGAACATCGTTCGTTAAAACAAGACTATCCGGCAGTTGTCTGTCGTTACAAGTTAGTTTGACAGAGTTAAAGAAGTGTTTTGTTCACAAAAAAGCAGCAAACAGTAGAAACGGTGTTTTATCTCACCGTGTTACAGTTTAAAGAACATACGTTTTAAAAGTAAAAAAGAGTCTTAAAATAAACAAATGAATATCGTTAAAACAAAGACTATCCTGCAGTAGTCAAAATCTCCGTGGTAGATGTTCGTTACAAGTTAGTTTGACAGAGTTAAAGAATCCCCGTCTGTGTGGAGCTGTTCCGTCAGGCAACCGCGCTCTATCGCAGCCAAACTCCAAATGAGGGCCTGGAACCCCAGGTGACCAAACCATGCCTACGGCCGACCCCCTAACACGTGTGAGACGGTAGTCCCCGGATGTAACGCCGGGTTTAAAAAGATTTAAAATAATTAAAGTTTTTTAACGTTATTTTAATAAATCTATAACAGTTCTTTAATTAATGAAAATCTTCTCACTTTAAAGCTGTTATTCCTTTTAACTCTAGTTCATAGGAAAAAACGTTGTTTTATTTTATTTTATTTAGTTATTCCTTTACTCTAGTGTTTTTGTCAAGTTAAGATATAACAGTCTTTTTAAAATTAGTTTATACAACTAACCTTTTAAACAAAAAATCACTAATATACAGGCTTTAATTTTTATTTAATTATTCGTACTTAATTCAGTCACCCCTATTATTTACTCTCTGATTTTTGTTAAACTTAAGACATCACGCTATGATGGTGCTATAAAAAATTAGACTGACCTACGCAAGAGTCCTTTTAAACATAGCCTCTGTATTGTTTTATTTTACTAGCTGATTTTGTCAATCTTAACTTATAGCATGTTACAACGGTTAAAACGCGCGTACAAATATCTGACAGGACCGAGCAGTGTAATAAAATCAGCAGGATTTCTCTGTGATTTTCCAGCCGTAAGGTCCGAGCCAGCGTTATCTATTAATTGAAACAGACAACAAAGAAATGTAAATATCATGGCTCACGCAGAGCATGAGAGCAGGATGCATCCGTGGCGTCTGGTCTCGTGATTATTGAAGCGTTGTAACAGTTTAGCAATCTAATTAGTTTTTGAAGTGGTCTGGCATGAACATTTTGTTAGAAGGTTAGTTTAAAAGCCGTAGATCAAAGGATAGCCATCGCATCAATTTTATGACGTACACCTGCGTGTGTGAACTCTGTCAAAAGTTCGTTGGAATGGTTCACTGGATGGTCAACACACACACACACACACACACACACACAGACAGATTCACTCCTACATTTAAACATTTAGACTTTTACAAATGAAAAACTTTTAGAAGTTTATCTAATGAAAAACAGGTTGATTAAACAACGATATGACATTTGTTTTAACAAATACATTTTTAGATCTTTCAAACCTAAAACCATGATGCTCTAAACAAAGCGAGGATTAGAAGTAGTCAAACGATCCTCTGATGAACACAAGACGGTTACAGGGTCTTTCTTTATGAATTAGAGTTAAATTAGACTACGAGTTAGTCGTCATAAGGTTGTTTGCAACAAAAGTAGTTCTTAAACAAGCTGCAACAAATGTCTCACAGAATCTTTACAACAGATTAGACTTTCTTGCTCACTTTAAAAATGGTTTTATTAAACGTGTGTTTAAATGCAGCATGTTTATTTTTACACTATAATGGTTTATTTTATTAAAATAAAAACAACTGGTCTATATAGTTTTATTTTTTACTAAGATTTGATCAAATAACTGATATAAGAAACATGCAAATATTCGATAAGTCCATCTTATCATCCCCAAACTGATGTGTCTGACGGTTTGTGACAAATATCTTTGACTTTTGACTGATACAGACGTGTTAAGATGTGTAAAGTTCAATAGTACTGTTAAAAATAGTAATATTGTAAATTATTATACATTTTAAATGTGTAAAATCGTATATGTTGTTTTTACTTTTTGTTGTTAAGAAATGTTTTCATTTTAATCTAGCCTGTATAAGAACAAATATACATTTTCACTTAAAACTTGTCTGTAAAATAATTACACATACAGTTTAGACATGTTTAAAAAGTTTTAAACATATTATGGGTCGCTAAAGTAAGTTATGATGTCTATTGTCTTTAAATTAATCTTTAGTTTTATTCTTTAATTTCTTTAAAATAGTCTGATGATAATGAAGTCAAGTGTTTTTCTCACACGAGTAGATAACTTTCAGGATGTGTTTGTGACAAACACGTCATTTTTTACTTCAGAAAAGTTTTTCAAATGTATGACTGAACTTTTCTCATTTGACAGACCCGTGATGTTTAACAAGTTGAATACAAGTTGTTTTCATGAAACCTTTATCGATGTAAATTTCTCACCTAGAACAGAAAATTGTACATTTTGACTATTTGACTCTTTTGTAAGTAGCATGGCATTTGAAAAGGTTTACCAAAAAATTAATGCAGCGTCTGTGTTTTCAACATGAAAGAGTTGTACAAGGTTATTTCAACTATCATCATCGTTTCTTTTTGATCCTAACAAACTGGTAATGAATTTTCTATGACATGTTTTACAGTTCTCATACTATGTGCGTAAATAGCTGTGGTACAACATTTATGATTATTTTTTGAATACCAACAGACTTTTGTTAGGGATGTGGCACATCTAAGAATAATAATATTTTGAAATTTTTTTTCTTACATCGTTAGTTTTAGTCATATTAGCAAGACTTCAGAAGGTCGTTCACAAATGTTTGTTGGACCGTGTGTGTTTTTTGGTGAAGACAACTCTTTGTGAGATGTCATCATGAAATTAAGTAACAGCCTTTTGTCTTTGAGATATTTATTTTAGTGCAAACTGCCCACACATGAAGCATCAACACGAAAATCAAGTATTGCTGTCTTACCCTTAAAACTATTACAACTGAAAGTATTGCACTGAAAGCTGTACATTCATTTAAGTTTGAGCATGTTAAATTTCCACGCTCTTGTAAAGAGTATTGATACATATCGGCCACAATCATCCAAGAGACAAAATCACTAAGTATAGCAAGACAAGAAAATGTTTATAAAGCAGATAGAACCTAAGCAGTTGTGAAAGTTTATTAAACGATGATTTGTAAAGGATATTTTTTACCCGCTCGATTTAGTCATATAACAGACGACACAATTCACATTTCGTTTCTATGTCTGTATTGTTTTAAGACTCCTCTACAAGATCATGCTAATCCTTGCATGGGAAAGCGTGCATGACGAGTGCATACTTAATCATTTAAGAAAATCATTGAACATTTGACTGAACTTTTTTTATTATTTTGACAAACCGCCAATTCAAATTACTTCCCTCGAGGCGCTTGTCCACAGAATCTTTTTCAACACCACGACATTAAAGAATGTTATCAGACACTATCGCCAGCTTCTGTGACTCAAATTAAGCACATCTCTGGTGTACGTAACCATGTACATTGGGATGCATGCGGTAAACAGCTTTCTCATTCCAATTCTGTCATATTTGTTAGATGTAATGTAAACAATATTTTGATAACTATGATGTTCCATGTTTTTGTAAAGGTTATAGAAAGAATTCAAACATAATCTTTACATAGGAATTATCATTGCTCAAAGCGAATTGACTAAAATCATTGAATTACGAAATGCAAAAGTGTATACATCATTTAAGAAAAAGCGCTATAATGTATATAGAAATCCTCCACTTGATCTATTGCGACTGACATTTACTAAAGCATCCGATCAGGATTATGTATGAAGCGGCACACATTTTGGTTGTCAGACTGCATAAGTCGTTACTATGACTGTGATGTAGGTGAGGCCTTCTCTCCGAGAGCCAGCAGTATTCAGTGTTTATAGAAATAAATGAAAATTAAGAAAAACTTCTTGAGAGTGTTTGACTAAGTCGGTATGGTCTAGCGGTTAGGATCGTATCAGATCCCATAGGGCCTAGCGGATAGGATACCTGGTTTTCACCCAGGTGACACGGTTCAATTACCGGTGGGGGGGAAGTAATGTTTTGGAGGGTCGTGACCTAAGAGTTAGAGAGTCGGCCCTCGTAATCCAATGCTAATGTTCACGGCGGGTGTGTGTGTGTGTGTGTGGAGGGGTGTGTGTGGAGGTGTGTGTGTGTGTGTGTGTGTGTGTGTGTGTGTGTGGAGGGGTGTGTGTGTGTGTGTGGGGGTGGGTGTGTGTGTGTTTGGGTGGGTGTGTGTGTGTGTGTGGGTTTATGTGGTTTATGAGGACACAAATTTGTATAATGACATGGGTATGACAGAGGTATTACAATATGAAGGTGTTTTATGAGGACACTGCCTATGTCCCCGTAATTCAAAAGGCTTAAAAAACATACTAAATGGTGTTTTTTTGAAAATCTAAAAATGCACAAAGTCTCCTGTGAGGGCTAAGTTTAGGTGTAGGGTTGGTGTAGGGCAATAGCACACACAGTTTGTTCAGTATAAAAACCATTACGCCTATGGAGAGTCCCCGTAAACCACAAAAACCAACATGTGTGTGTGTGTGTGTGTGTGTGTGTGTGTGGAGGGGTGTGTGTGGAGGGTGTGTGTGTGTGTGTGGGGGTGGGTGTGTGTGTGTGTGTGTGTGTGTGTGTGGGGGTGTGGGTGTGTGTGTGTGTGTGTGTGTGTGTGGGCACTTTGGAGGAGGGTTAAATGCAGAGCACAAATTCAGAGTATGGATCATCATACCTGGTCGCATGTCACTTTCACTTCTTTTTGTTTAAGAAGTGAAAACAAAACTGTGCAGTTGGGGACACTTAATTTCTAGCGATTATCGTAAATTTGATTTCACAGATACTATTTAAACTGAACTTAGCTAGACAATGACAACTCCGAATTCAATAATGAAATGTCTTTAACTGAAAATTGAGTGTTTAATCTTATTATTATACATTACTGACACTCTAGCCTCCAACTTGATACTGTTAAGTGCTTTGACACAATCTGTATTGTTAAAAGCGCTATATAAATAAAGGTGACTTGATTTGTTTAGGTCAATTATCTATCTATTTGATGTGAGACACCCATTAAATTTAGACACGAAAATTAAGGCGTTCTGTTTTACACTTACAACTGAAACATATCTAACCATCGGGGTCAAAGTTACATATTCACTAAGTTTGAGATTGTACACAGTATTGAAAAGGCTACAGAACAAAATATCAAGGATTTATTTATGTTTTGTGCTCCCTATGTAACTCGAGAGTCCAAGTCACTAAGAAAAGTATCATATGAATACAGAAAAACCGCTCACGAGCATCTGGGCGTATTTTTGTAAATGTTGTTTTAAATTAGTTTTTTCTTACATCTAGAACTCTTGTTCAGATGTAACACACACGATGGGCACGTTTTATTCGTCGTACTCATTTCTTTCAACATTACCGCTTGAGATTAAAACCTAGGTAATGTGAACGCAATTAAGAAACATGACAATATACCCTTTGAAAAGATTATAGACACAGTCGTTTATACAGGAAATATGTTTGCACAGCAGAAACATGTATCGTCATAACAAAGGCCTAATACTGTCTCTTCTAAATATATTGTTAAAGTTGTAACGTTGCTTTTGATGGCCTGACCCGCTAGATGATACCGGTCTATGCATTTCATTGTTTTTAGATGAAGACTATTCTCAGAAACTGGTCAAACATTATAAGATAATAAAAGGGTAGTCCTTCTACAAGAGATTGTTTTAACTGAGATTGTGACGTACTGTAGAGCTTTTTTCGGGTCTGTCTACAAAGAGGCCACGAGACACAAGCCCCTCTATCTTACTATTTCTCTGTTACATGTATATCTAATTCATTTAGAACACAAAGTTGCACATTACAAGTTGAAGATAGTGTGGAAACAGTATTTTCTTTGCACACGTCTCTAAACATGCCCATAATAAATAAATCACATTTGTCATGTAGTTAATTCATTGAAAGGTGCATGTTTTTTTGACCGTTTTAGACGGTCTGCACCGGCACACAGACACGTGTTTTAAGAATTCATCTGACTTTGATCCTGGGGAAACAGCGGCTGTGTGTTGTCATGATTGTCTTCAGAATTGAACCGCTTTTATTTAAACGATGCTGCATGAAGTTACTGTATTCAACAGCACAGTCCCTTGAAATATTGCAGTTTAGCTTTTTTCCCTTCTAAACATGTATTTAGCTTAAATATTAGTTGTCATAACTGTTGTTGAATTTATAACATATATTTCACCAAACCTAGAGGACTGAAAATAGGTTCAGCATAAGTACGCATTTCAGCCGTTAACCCGAAAATGTAAGACAACTGAGATTTCATTACTGAGATAATCTACAGAATGAAGTTACATTAGAGTTTTGGTTATGTTGAATATCGTTTGTTACTGTTCCACAGGTTTAACACCTCATTACTTGAAGACACGTACTGTATAAATTACAAACTTTTCCGCCGTGTCTGAAATCAGACCGAAAAAATTAGCTTGAGGCTTAGTTGTAGTGGTATGAAAATCGTTGTGTTTTTATCTTTCTATGTTTTGCTCGTGTTGTTCTGATCCACAGTTTCATTTTTAACATCGCAGTTCGTATTATTGTCATGTGTGAGTATCTTGTTGTATTTTTTATTTTTGTTTTTTTGCAAACAGTAGCGCTGTAATCTTAGCGACCTCTTTGGGTTCTTGGCTTCTCTTTGTTCATATTCGTCAATATTTATGTGAATTTGTTTGATTAAATGAAGTATTTAACAAAATTTTGGGGTAACGTGTGTGAATATAGAATGCAGCACAAGGCTCTTTGAAAATATCCATGTAGCATTCGGAAGCATTTAAGATTAATAATAATACAATTAACATTTTACAGGATATGTGAGTTCTTGGCTGTTTTGTACATTATTAAATTAAACAGGGTGGATTTACCAGCAAGATCATTTTAATGACTTGTTTGCAAGAAAACATAAGATTGTTTAAGAGGTAATAATCTCACCGAATGTATCAAAGCATCCGATGTTTATGACTAGAGAAGACATTTACGTTATATTATTAATACTATCCTAGTTTATATCAGATATAAGATACAAGATAATGTCATTTTCTTTTTTATTCAATTGTTTAAAATTAAAAAGATGATAACGAGTTGATTCAAGCTTTTATTTCAACAATATATCGATGAACATACATTGAATTAGTGAAGAAAATGTTCAAATCACAGTTACACACAGTGGTCTAGCCAGAAAAGAAAATCTCTGACGGCCAATACGTTTCTGTGTAAAATGAAATTGACCTGCGATTCAATAATTTCACATATCACGGATTCAAATTTTTTTGCAACCAGCGATGAGCATAAATCTGTTACACACGTACACAGACAGAGAACCTCGTAAAGTCCCATCTGATCACTACGTTCAGTCATCATATCCAGAATTTCTCTAGTGGTTATACAGACCGGCTCTTTGCTGTAAATAAACATGCTAGTCAAATCAGGCCATGGGGTATTTTTTAGGCTTCTTACAAAGCCCATTTCATTGAGATTTTTTACACGTTTGGTATCTCCCGTACAATCGTAATTCGGATCACAAGTATGCTCGATGACCGTTTGCATCAGTTTAATCATCTGTCCTCGGTAATGCGGTTTGTACGCAGTGTCTATGAAGTCAATTAAATGACATGTTTTCGCCGCGGGGCATCCGCACCTCAGCTGATCATCCGTAGTTGCGGCAGAACTCCGGTCACGCTCCATCACCCTTTGTGTAGCGTCAGACATCCTGTTCAGAATTCAAATCTCTCCAAGAGATAAACTTTGTTCCCTAAACGATCCGGACTGTCCAGGCCTTGTGCAATTTCAGCTTCAATATCCGTTTATGGTTCAGAAGCGTTATTAGTAGAAAAATTGGATTGTTGAAGTTGGTCCGTATACTGTAGATAATGCAGAGGACAGGCACTCTTTGCTCACAGGGGATGTAGCGTAGCTGTAATCTTCTGTACATTCGAGCGAACATAAGTTGTTGGGGGAAAGATCTTGTTTCTACGTTTCGGATGTTGGTTGGTTAGTTGTTGAGATGGGTGTGTTGCACTCAATAGTGGAGGAGGGTGAAGCGGGCCTGGTTAGGGTTTTGCTTTGACCGGCAAAGTCACCAAAGAGAATTCTGTCATTTTCACTGAAAGATATTTTGATTAAAGATAACTCGATCATTTATTAGGATTTTGTTAAGACGTTGGTAATTTGTTTCAAGTAACGGTAATGGCTTGGGAAAAGTTAATTCAATAGTCCCATTCATTAAACAATTAAACATACAGCAAGTAACATATAGATGGGTGAGTAAACATTACGACATCGTTGTTCATGTTTGTTATACCGAATACACATACTGATTATTTGGTTTAAAATAAATTTAACTTGACTGAAACAGCACGTCTATCGCTGAAAAAACGGTGTTTAACACAGGTACATCGCTTTGCTCGAAATATAGACTCTTTTTGCAGCATTCAAAAGGGTTGACCTCAGGTAGAGGCCAGTCTCTATCATACTCATCAGAGTCAGACTCATCGCTACTTTGAGACAAAAAGTTTGTTTCAGAGTTCTCCCGACGTTTATTTACCAGTATAAGATAATTTTGGTCATGAAGCGTTTTGTTCATACAGTATGATATGGATATGTAGTCTAGCGGCTTACTTGCATTATACCTCATGCCAGGCATTGCCCCATCCCACTGGAAATTGTACCAAATTTTTTCATCCATAATAAAGTTTCTCCAAATTTGATTGTAGAAGTATGTCCAGTCTATGGCGGGCAAAAGCGGATAGGAGCATTCGGGTGTATATTCATCGTAAGATTCCAAAACGTAGAGTTTCGCAATCTGCAACTCTTTGTCAAACACAAATCTCCCCAGACGATCACAAGACACAGTGAAATCTTGTTTCACAATATAGTCATCTTCAACGAGAACCTTTCTTAGGCTCTTCCCTTGATTTTTCCTCGGTGCTAAAGTCAACTCCTCTCTCATTTCAATAGAACTTTTTGGTGGCGTTACACACATCATTCTTCTAGAGGTTTCAGGACTGTTTGGAACAACACCAGCCATCGTAACAGGAGTCTACAATGCCTTCTCCGGTTAACTTTGTGGCCGAATACCAAATTTTGAACGTAGGTAGGGCCTGTGGGTGTGAAAAAACAAGGATGTGGCGCCTTCTCTAGTCATAAACATCGAATGCTTTGATACATTCGGTGAGATTATTACCTCTTAAACAATCTTATGTTTTCTTGCAAACAAGTCATTAAAATGATCTTGCTGGTAAATCCACCCTGTTTAATTTAATAATGTACAAAACAGCCAAGAACTCACATATCCTGTAAAATGTTAATTGTATTATTATTAATCTTAAATGCTTCCGAATGCTACATGGATATTTTCAAAGAGCCTTGTGCTGCATTCTATATTCACACACGTTACCCCAAAATTTTGTTAAATACTTCATTTAATCAAACAAATTCACATAAATATTGACGAATATGAACAAAGAGAAGCCAAGAACCCAAAGAGGTCGCTAAGATTAAAGCACTACTGTTTGCAAAAAACAAAAATAAAAATACAACAAGATACTCACACATGACAATAATACGAACTGCGATGTTAAAAATGAAACTGTGGATCAGAACAACACGAGCAAAACATAGAAAGATAAAAACACAACGATTTTCATACCACTACAACTAAGCCTCAAGCTAATTTTTTCGGTCTGATTTCAGACACGGCGGAAAAGTTTGTAATTTATACAGTACGTGTCTTCAAGTAATGAGGTGTTAAACCTGTGGAACAGTAACAAACGATATTCAACATAACCAAAACTCTAATGTAACTGCATTCTGTAGATTATCTCAGTAATGAAATCTCAGTTGTCTTACATTTTCGGGTTAACGGCTGAAATGCGTACTTATGCTGAACCTATTTTCAGTCCTCTAGGTTTGGTGAAATATATGTTATAAATTCAACAACAGTTATGACAACTAATATTTAAGCTAAATACATGTTTAGAAGGGAAAAAAGCTAAACTGCAATATTTCAAGGGACTGTGCTGTTGAATACAGTAACTTCATGCAGCATCGTTTAAATAAAAGCGGTTCAATTCTGAAGACAATCATGACAACACACAGCCGCTGTTTCCCCAGGATCAAAGTCAGATGAATTCTTAAAACACGTGTCTGTGTGCCGGTGCAGACCATCTAAAACGGTCAAAAAAACATGCACCTTTCAATGAATTAACTACATGACAAATGTGATTTATTTATTATGGGCATGTTTAGAGACGTGTGCAAAGAAAATACTGTTTCCACACTATCTTCAACTTGTAATGTGCAACTTTGTGTTCTAAATGAATTAGATATACATATAACAGAGAAATAGTAAGATAGAGGGGCTTGTGTCTCGTGGCCTCTTTGTAGACAGACCCGAAAAAAGCTCTACAGTACGTCACAATCTCAGTTAAAACAATCACTTGTAGAAGGACTACCCTTTTATTATCTTATAATGTTTGACCAGTTTCTGAGAATAGTCTTCATCTAAAAACAATGAAATGCATAGACCGGTATCATCTAGCGGGTCAGGCCATCAAAAGCAACGTTACAACTTTAACAATATATTTAGAAGAGACAGTATTAGGCCTTTGTTATGACGATACATGTTTCTGCTGTGCAAACATATTTCCTGTATAAACGACTGTGTCTATAATCTTTTCAAAGGGTATATTGTCATGTTTCTTAATTGCGTTCACATTACCTAGGCTTTAATCTCAAGCGGTAATGTTGAAAGAAATGAGTACGACGAATAAAACGTGCCCATCGTGTGTGTTACATCTGAACAAGAGTTCTAGATGTAAGAAAAAACTAATTTAAAACAACATTTACAAAAATACGCCCAGATGCTCGTGAGCGGTTTTTCTGTATTCATATGATACTTTTCTTAGTGACTTGGACTCTCGAGTTACATAGGGAGCACAAAACATAAATAAATCCTTGATATTTTGTTCTGTAGCCTTTTCAATACTGTGTACAATCTCAAACTTAGTGAATATGTAACTTTGACCCCGATGGTTAGATATGTTTCAGTTGTAAGTGTAAAACAGAACGCCTTAATTTTCGTGTCTAAATTTAATGGGTGTCTCACATCAAATAGATAGATAATTGACCTAAACAAATCAAGTCACCTTTATTTATATAGCGCTTTTAACAATACAGATTGTGTCAAAGCACTTAACAGTATCAAGTTGGAGGCTAGAGTGTCAGTAATGTATAATAATAAGATTAAACACTCAATTTTCAGTTAAAGACATTTCATTATTGAATTCGGAGTTGTCATTGTCTAGCTAAGTTCAGTTTAAATAGTATCTGTGAAATCAAATTTACGATAATCGCTAGAAATTAAGTGTCCCCAACTGCACAGTTTTGTTTTCACTTCTTAAACAAAAAGAAGTGAAAGTGACATGCGACCAGGTATGATGATCCATACTCGGAATTTGTGCTCTGCATTTAACCCTCCTCCAAAGTGCCCACACACACACACACACACACACACACACACACACACCCACACCCACACACACACACACACACCCACCCCCACACACACACACACACCCTCCACACACACCCCTCCACACACACACACACACACACACACATGTTGGTTTTTGTGGTTTACGGGGACTCTCCATAGGCGTAATGGTTTTTATACTGAACAAACTGTGTGTGCTATTGCCCTACACCAACCCTACACCTAAACTTAGCCCTCACAGGAGACTTTGTGCATTTTTAGATTTTCAAAAAAACACCATTTAGTATGTTTTTTAAGCCTTTTGAATTACGGGGACATAGGCAGTGTCCTCATAAAACACCTTCATATTGTAATACCTCTGTCATACCCATGTCATTATACAAATTTGTGTCCTCATAAACCACATAAACCCACACACACACACACACCCACCCACACACACACACACCCACCCCCACACACACACCCTCCACACACACCCCTCCACACACACACACACACACACACACACCCTCCACACACACCCCTCCACACACACACACACACACCCGCCGTGAACATTAGCATTGGATTACGAGGGCCGACTCTCTAACTCTTAGGTCACGACCCTCCAAAACATTACTTCCCCCCCCACCGGTAATTGAACCGTGTCACCTGGGTGAAAACCAGGTATCCTATCCGCTAGGCCCTATGGGATCTGATACGATCCTAACCGCGAGACCATACTGACTTAGTCAAACACTCTCAAGAAGTTTTTCTTAATTTTCATTTATTTCTATAAACACTGAATACTGCTGGCTCTCGGAGAGAAGGCCTCACCTACATCACAGTCATAGTAACGACTTATGCAGTCCGACAACCAAAATGTGTGCCGCTTCATACATAATCCTGATCGGATGCTTTAGTAAATGTCAGTCGCAATAGATCAAGTGGAGGATTTCTATATACATTATAGCGCTTTTTCTTAAATGATGTATACACTTTTGCATTTCGTAATTCAATGATTTTAGTCAATTCGCTTTGAGCAATGATAATTCCTATGTAAAGATTATGTTTGAATTCTTTCTATAACCTTTACAAAAACATGGAACATCATAGTTATCAAAATATTGTTTACATTACATCTAACAAATATGACAGAATTGGAATGAGAAAGCTGTTTACCGCATGCATCCCAATGTACATGGTTACGTACACCAGAGATGTGCTTAATTTGAGTCACAAAAGCTGGCGATAGTGTCTGATAACATTCTTTAATGTCGTGGTGTTGAAAAAGATTCTGTGGACAAGCGCCTCGAGGGAAGTAATTTGAATTGGCGGTTTGTCAAAATAATAAAAAAAGTTCAGTCAAATGTTCAATGATTTTCTTAAATGATTAAGTATGCACTCGTCATGCACGCTTTCCCATGCAAGGATTAGCATGATCTTGTAGAGGAGTCTTAAAACAATACAGACATAGAAACGAAATGTGAATTGTGTCGTCTGTTATATGACTAAATCGAGCGGGTAAAAAATATCCTTTACAAATCATCGTTTAATAAACTTTCACAACTGCTTAGGTTCTGTCTGCTTTATAAACATTTTCTTGTCTTGCTATACTTAGTGATTTTGTCTCTTGGATGATTGTGGCCGATATGTATCGATACTCTTTACAAGAGCGTGGAAATTTAACATGCTCAAACTTAAATGAATGTACAGCTTTCAGTGCAATACTTTCAGTTGTAATAGTTTTAAGGGTAAGACAGCAATACTTGATTTTCGTGTTGATGCTTCATGTGTGGGCAGTTTGCACTAAAATAAATATCTCAAAGACAAAAGGCTGTTACTTAATTTCATGATGACATCTCACAAAGAGTTGTCTTCACCAAAAAACACACACGGTCCAACAAACATTTGTGAACGACCTTCTGAAGTCTTGCTAATATGACTAAAACTAACGATGTAAGAAAAAAAATTTCAAAATATTATTATTCTTAGATGTGCCACATCCCTAACAAAAGTCTGTTGGTATTCAAAAAATAATCATAAATGTTGTACCACAGCTATTTACGCACATAGTATGAGAACTGTAAAACATGTCATAGAAAATTCATTACCAGTTTGTTAGGATCAAAAAGAAACGATGATGATAGTTGAAATAACCTTGTACAACTCTTTCATGTTGAAAACACAGACGCTGCATTAATTTTTTGGTAAACCTTTTCAAATGCCATGCTACTTACAAAAGAGTCAAATAGTCAAAATGTACAATTTTCTGTTCTAGGTGAGAAATTTACATCGATAAAGGTTTCATGAAAACAACTTGTATTCCCTCCGACTGTTAAACATCACGGGTCTGTCAAATGAGAAAAGTTCAGTCATACATTTGAAAAACTTTTCTGAAGTAAAAAATGACGTGTTTGTCACAAACACATCCTGAAAGTTATCTACTCGTGTGAGAAAAACACTTGACTTCATTATCATCAGACTATTTTAAAGAAATTAAAGAATAAAACTAAAGATTAATTTAAAGACAATAGACATCATAACTTACTTTAGCGACCCATAATATGTTTAAAACTTTTTAAACATGTCTAAACTGTATGTGTAATTATTTTACAGACAAGTTTTAAGTGAAAATGTATATTTGTTCTTATACAGGCTAGATTAAAATGAAAACATTTCTTAACAAAAAGTAAAAACAACATATACGATTTTACACATTTAAAATGTATAATAATTTACAATATTACTATTTTTAACAGTACTATTGAACTTTACACATCTTAACACGTCTGTATCAGTCAAAAGTCAAAGATATTTGTCACAAACCGTCAGACACATCAGTTTGGGGATGATAAGATGGACTTATCGAATATTTGCATGTTTCTTATATCAGTTATTTGATCAAATCTTAGTAAAAAATAAAACTATATAGACCAGTTGTTTTTATTTTAATAAAATAAACCATTATAGTGTAAAAATAAACATGCTGCATTTAAACACACGTTTAATAAAACCATTTTTAAAGTGAGCAAGAAAGTCTAATCTGTTGTAAAGATTCTGTGAGACATTTGTTGCAGCTTGTTTAAGAACTACTTTTGTTGCAAACAACCTTATGACGACTAACTCGTAGTCTAATTTAACTCTAATTCATAAAGAAAGACCCTGTAACCGTCTTGTGTTCATCAGAGGATCGTTTGACTACTTCTAATCCTCGCTTTGTTTAGAGCATCATGGTTTTAGGTTTGAAAGATCTAAAAATGTATTTGTTAAAACAAATGTCATATCGTTGTTTAATCAACCTGTTTTTCATTAGATAAACTTCTAAAAGTTTTTCATTTGTAAAAGTCTAAATGTTTAAATGTAGGAGTGAATCTGTCTGTGTGTGTGTGTGTGTGTGTGCGTGTGTGTGTGTGTGTTGACCATCCAGTGAACCATTCCAACGAACTTTTGACAGAGTTCACACACGCAGGTGTACGTCATAAAATTGATGCGATGGCTATCCTTTGATCTACGGCTTTTAAACTAACCTTCTAACAAAATGTTCATGCCAGACCACTTCAAAAACTAATTAGATTGCTAAACTGTTACAACGCTTCAATAATCACGAGACCAGACGCCACGGATGCATCCTGCTCTCATGCTCTGCGTGAGCCGTGATATTTACATTTCTTTGTTGTCTGTTTCAATTAATAGATAACGCTGGCTCGGACCTTACGGCTGGAAAATCACAGAGAAATCCTGCTGATTTTATTACACTGCTCGGTCCTGTCAGATATTTGTACGCGCGTTTTAACCGTTGTAACATGCTATAAGTTAAGATTGACAAAATCAGCTACTAAAATAAAACAATACAGAGGCTATGTTTAAAAGGACTCTTGCGTAGGTCAGTCTAATTTTTTATAGCACCATCATAGGGTGATGTCTTAAGTTTAACAAAAATCAGAGAGTAAATAATAGGGGTGACTGAATTAAGTACGAATAATTAAATAAAAATTAAAGCCTGTATATTAGTGATTTTTTGTTTAAAAGGTTAGTTGTATAAACTAATTTTAAAAAGACTGTTATATCTTAACTTGACAAAAACACTAGAGTAAAGGAATAACTAAATAAAATAAAATGAAACAACGTTTTTTCCTATGAACTAGAGTTAAAAGGAATAACAGCTTTAAAGTGAGAAGATTTTCATTAATTAAAGAACTGTTATAGATTTATTAAAATAACGTTAAAAAACTTTAATTATTTTAAATCTTTTTAAACCCGGCGTTACATCCGGGGACTACCGTCTCACACGTGTTAGGGGGTCGGCCGTAGGCATGGTTTGGTCACCTGGGGTTCCAGGCCCTCATTTGGAGTTTGGCTGCGATAGAGCGCGGTTGCCTGACGGAACAGCTCCACACAGACGGGGATTCTTTAACTCTGTCAAACTAACTTGTAACGAACATCTACCACGGAGATTTTGACTACTGCAGGATAGTCTTTGTTTTAACGATATTCATTTGTTTATTTTAAGACTCTTTTTTACTTTTAAAACGTATGTTCTTTAAACTGTAACACGGTGAGATAAAACACCGTTTCTACTGTTTGCTGCTTTTTTGTGAACAAAACACTTCTTTAACTCTGTCAAACTAACTTGTAACGACAGACAACTGCCGGATAGTCTTGTTTTAACAAACGATGTTCGTTTATTTTAAGAATCTTTTTTTTTTTTTACTTTTAAAACGTATGTTCTTATTTCACAAACACGGTAAGATAAGACCCCAATTTCTAGTGTTAACGTACGTGTTTGCTACTATTTTGTGGACAAAACAACCCTTCTTTAACTCTGTCAAACGATAGAACGTATCTAATGTTTTATTTTCTAACTCTGCCTAACACTGCTTTTCCCTACAACACGTCTTGTATGGAAAAAAACAATCATTGTACGTTTTACACAATGTGAAAAACACTTTAATAAAAACTTCCCTTTAACACAATTTCACCATTTAAAGTTTAAAGCACATAACAATGGACCGTAACACATAAGTCATAAAAATTCCTTAAACACAGCGGACCAAATAATCAGTTCATCATTAGATGTGGGGGTGTCCAGTTATGGAGGGTGGGAGGGATTGGGTGACTTACTGGGTGGGATTTTTATGAGGGCAATAAATCAACGGTTTGGAGACAAGGTGCCCTGTACTCTCTCTCTTAGATGGCAAACTTTACCACATTGCCTTAAAAAACAATTTGGATTTGAGAAGAAAAGCGGTTGTTGGGCAAATAGAATTCCATGCTAGCCCCTATGGAGCACACTGCGGAACAGAAAAGACAAAGCTTGCCATTTCAGCAAAATTGTACTGGCCTGGAATGGGGTGGACATTGATAAATGGGTAAATATAAAATTATTCCTTTCAACTTTGCCATGGGTTACAAATGGATTATGTTTTTGATTGCATTTCTCATGTGCTTCTTTCTGAATATCAGGTTTTGCAGTGTGCCCAGTGCCAGTTTAGTAGGCCGTCCATCAAACAGGAGCCCAAGTACATCCCAATATGTGTATGTAAGCTTGTTCACAGGCATTCAAATAGAATTTGTCACAGAATATGGTCACAGAATTTAAATGTATTTGTTGTGTTGCTCACAGAGACTGTAACATCTTATATCAGTTTCTCAGCTACCAAATCTGACCTCAGAAGACTACGGAGAGTAGTCCGGACTGCTGAGCAAATCATTGGTACAACCCTCCCCACTCTCCAATAACTGTACTTATCCAGAGTGAGCAAAAGGGCTGGCAAAATCACTCTGGACCCCTCACACCCAGCACATTCCCTCTTTGAACTGCTACCGTCTGGTCGACGCTACAGAGCTCTGAGCACCAGAACGACCAGACACAGAAACAGTTTCTTTCCTCAGGCAATCCATCTCATGAACACTGGACAATAAACGCGGAACACACAACTATTATACATTATCCATTCACCACACTCCCTTTTTGTTTTTTTTGTTTTTTCTCATTTCAAATTTGCACATACTTGACCTGTACATACATAATTGTCTATATTATATATTGTGTTTTTGCTGTTTTGTACATTGCCTATTTGTATATTTGTATATTATTCTTTTATTATCTGTGTCCTGTCCTGTTGCTGTCTCTCTGTTGCACTGTGGAGCTTCTGTCACTACAACAAATTCCTTGTATGTGTAAACATACCTGGCCAATAAAGCTCATTCTGATTCTGATTCTGATTCTGGAATGTCGCATTGACAGTGTGAAAGTACTATATCACCAGTTGCCTGAGATGGTAGTGGCCTTAACTGCACTTGGTGAACATGCAGCAGAAAAGAAGGATGGAGAGACACTGTCTGTGGCACAGAGTCTGTCTAAGGAACTCACATCCTGGTGGTTTGTTCTTTGTGTTGTGATCTGGTACAATGTACTTTATCAGATTAATTGCGTAAGTAAACTTCTGCAGAGTCCCAAAAAGTCAATTGATGTTCTCAAACGGGAAACAGACAATGTCAAACATTTTCTCCAAGAGTACAGAGATGGTGGTCTTTCATCAGCTCAAACAGATGCAAAATAAATTGCTGAAAAGATGCAGATAGACATGACCTTTCCTGTTGCACGACAACGGAAAACAACTCGCATGTTTCTTTAAGAGGGAAAAGAGGAGGCTCAGTTCACACCAGAGGAACAATTCAAGCAAGATTTTTTTTCTTCCTCTGCTTGATACAGCACTTACTAGTATCAGTGAAAGGTTCACACAAATTGACTATTTTTTTTCTCTGTTTGGATTTCTATATTCGGCTGATAACATGAAGAAAGCAGTTTAGGAGGGCACTCTTGATGAATTATATAAGAACCTGGAGCAGGCACTGGGAGACATTGACAGTCAGGACATGATTCTTGAAGTGAGGGCAGCTGTTCATGGTTTTCCAGATCACATCTCTACACCTGCAGAGATGTTAGATTATATCTACAAGGAGAATATGTTGGAGCTTTATGGCAATTTAAGCATTGCCTTGCGTTTAATGTTGACATTGCCAATCACTGTTGCCTCAGGAGAGAGGAGCTTCTCCACTTTGAAGCAGATTAAAACTTGCCTGCGGTCCACAATATCCCAGGAACGACTGAATGGCTTAGCAATGATTTCCATTGAGCAGAGAGTAAGAAGATCACTGAACATGGAGGATATAATTAAGAGTTTTGCTGAAGCCAAAGTCAGAAAGGTTCAATTCAGCTGAAAGGACTATGTCGATTTTTGAATATGCAAGACAGTGGACAAAAGGAAGTCTCTTGCTCAAGGTAAAACTAAGACCTTTAATTTCTTAGCTAAAAGGATTAGGTATCAAGACAGTGGACACTTTGGGGTTTTTTTGGACACTTTTTTTTGGTCCTATACCAAACTGTAGACAATTTTGTGTGCTGTTATGCAGTTCAAAGTACAATAAATCCAATTTTTATATGTCTCACTTAATTCTATATACTTAGTATTACTGTTTTTCAAAGGAAAATCTTAGGCAAGGTTGTGGTGCAGGGGGCCCCAGATCCTCACTTTGCTTAGGGCCCACAAAATGGTAAACACGCCACTGGTTGCTGGTTACTGTGATGATTGAAATCGCGAAATGGCCTTAAACGATTAGTAAATAAACTGCAGAATGTTATGTTTTCAAATAAACACACGGATTGCATTCAAAAAGCGCTGCACGAGCTCTCGACGCCAGGGTTCAAAGTCCAAAGTGAGAAAAATCTGCTCTAAAACACTGTTAGTCGTCATTTGCTCAATAACATTTTTATATTTTTTTTTAAGGACGTGACAATGTGATACATGCGACAAACATCTTCCCAAATTCGTAATGAGAATCATTTAAATATCTGCATGCTGATGTCAACAACAAGAAGCACTAAGATCTTCCTGTGGGTTTTTGCCAAAATAAAATCTAAGAAAAAGCAACAACTCCATCAACATTCATAAATGTTAGTATTGTTATTTTACTGTTGTTCTGTAAAATAAAATAAAAAAATAAGACAATAATAATGATAATAATAATTACTCTACAACAGCTCTCTACATTTATTATAACATTCACACATAGTGTTCAAATTGGGATTTGTAATATATTCTAATGTTTTAAAAGAAGTCTCTTCTGCTCAGCAAGGCTGCATTTATTTGTACAGTAAAAAATACATGCCTGATTCAAGAAGGGGGTCCCAAAATTGGCCAATTTTTTTTTTTATTCAGTAACTTATTAATTTTAAGTTAAATTGTGCATTGTTGGTATAATGTCTGATAGAATGTTAAAAAAATGTTCAGTGTAAATAGGCCTGTTTTTAAATTGTTGTTATGTAATTGATTTTTTTTTATTTGAAAAGCAGGACAAAACAGTAAAAAGTACATTTTGGCTATTTAATTTATGCAATAGTGAAAAAAAAAGGCAAAATAGGCCTACATGGAGAAAAAATGCGAAAAACCGTGTTCGGTATTTGGCCTTCGGCCCAGTGTTTCATTTTGTTCGGCTTCGGCTTTGGCCAAGAATTTTCACTTCGGTGCATCCCTAGAAACTAGCCTCTGTGCCCCATATCGTCCACAAACTAACGGGAACCATTCAGAGGTAGGGCTGTGACGGTCGCCGTGACAACCGCGTCACATGTTGTCGTGACGTCACATACTCTATAACAAGCATAATCCAAAGTTTTGTATACAAGTGTAATAATAGTAACAGCTGAAAATTGTTTTATTTAGTCTATAAATCTATGCTAATTCAGAAATTATCTCAAATGCTATACATGGCGTTTCCTTTAGATTGGCAGGTTTGAGCGCAGGAAAATACAGTTTATTCTGCATTCAGCAAATTTATTTCATGATGAGCAATGGACTTTGTTGGGAAACCAAATACTACATCGCTGACCTGGAATCATTTCCATTCATGTCACCCATCTGCGTTTGTACAAGTGTCTTCAAGTTCACGTGATCGCAAACGCCCGGCTGGTCAGGTTTTTATTGGTGAGGCTTTCTCCAAACTGGCCAAATACGAACGAGACAGTGGTAAATGGAAGATGCCAACAAGAAATGTGGCAACATACACAGCGAATCCTATTCCACAGAGAGCGCGTGCAGACGAGGAGTTAATGTGCCCGCTTGTGGCGGAACAGTGAACCGTGTATAAACCGGACGCCGCGGCGCAACACAACAGGTTGAGTCTGTCTACACAGGACATTTGAACTTTGTGTCTGTACGTCATAAATAGGACGAGGCAGTTTACTGTGAGGTATTTGTCGTGTCACACCACATCCAGTGTAGACAGCATCACTGATTATAATGGGTTCTCGCCGCGCCACTCGCATGAGGTAGACAGGGTGTATTTAACTTTATTATTTAAGGCTACTTATTTATTTTTGTGTTTTGCAGGCTGCATGTTCACTGACTCAAGTGCTAAAATAAACACGCACGTTTGTTAATAGATGATTGAGCCTCATTTATTTATTTTTGCGTTTTAGAATTATATATATATCACAACGCCGCGCCACCGGCGGTAGTTGGTCCATTACCACTGCGGTGGTAATAATCTGCCACCGTCACAGCTCTATTCAGAGGTGAACCTTTATTAACAAGTGGCTTTGTGGGAATACAATTTTCAAGGTAATATTGGTTGGCTTTCCAAATGGTTATACTGATAACTTTCCGCTTCTCTTGGTTCTGACTCTAGAGCCTTGTGTAAACTCATGGATGCACGACCTGAAAAATGGGATGAGTACCTAGATGCAGTAATGTTTGGTCTAAGAACCAAGACTCAGCTGACAACTAGGTTCTCCCCATTTTTCTTAATATTTGGCATAGAGGCAAGATATCCTTATGAGGTGCCTGAGACTTTTGAGGTATGAAATAATGTACATTCTTCAATAAAAATTGATGTTTCAATTACAAATTGATTACATAATTTCAATGTTCTATATTTCCCAAAAGGTCAACAGCACAGTGGAATCCGTGATAGCAGAGGACACTGTGTTAGGGGCCATTTCTCTCAAGGAGAAAATGGACCACATAGTAAAAGAGAACGTGAAATAAAAAACAGGAGCGGAGACAGAGGGTGGCAAATCAGGCACTATTCTCTGTAGGCCAAAAGGTCCTACGGAAAAACATAAGGACCCAGCAGAGGAAAGGGGGCAAGCTTGAGCGCAGCTGGTTGGGACCATATGAAATTATACATCTAAAAGACAAAAGCGCAGATCTGAGGAATGAGAAGAGTTACATATACCCCAAAATCAGTACAGACCACCTAAAATCCTTTAAAGAAAACACACCCCGGTTACCCCACAGACTTATTCTAGATGAACCCCCAACTTAAAAGACCACATGAAGAAACTGGACAACACCCTTCATCTGTAGAACTCACCGTCACTAAAGAAAAGCAGCCCCCACCATCACCTCCATCCTCACCAATGGCACCAAAGCTTCCTCCCCGTGTCTCCTCCAAATCATCCTCTTCCCTGTCTCCACTGGATTTACAACGTGATCTCATGATAATTCGTATGTATTTTACGTAAAATGTGGTTCTATAAAACGTACATTTACTTACGTTTTTACAGGCACTAAAACGTACAATACTGACGTATTTTAAGCATCTAAACGTACAAATACTTACGTATTGTCAGCATTTAAACGTACAAAACTAACGTATTGACGACAACTAAAAATGAATTCTTATGAATATTGAAAATCACGGCATTAATTTTATTATTAGTTGTCATATCAATTATTTTCAATTGCATCATTAAATAGTTTACTCATTTTGTTGTGTGATTTCTGCTGCCAGCTCGTTTCCAATAATAGGCCTAACAGTTACATAATGTTAAACAAGACTTCACTTTACACCTTAAAATAAATAACATTTGAAATCATTTAACCTTTACTTGTCATGTAATGTTTACTTTGTTTGCCATGGGCCACAAAAAGCAGCGTTTTCTCCGACATGCTGTGACTGACAATAGAAACCACCAAAACCGCAACATAATTATGAAATGAAACAATTTTATTCGTGTGCTGTAATCCAGATCTTCAAAATCCATACAACTGCGAGGAACAAACCCAAATCCAAGTCTTTGTTCGGCGATCTTCATCTCCATCCTGAGTCCAGCGACCGTAAACAATAAAGCCCGCGCACTGACTGAGCTCGTTACGAATTCAAATGTTGCCGCTTCAAACGACAGGTTTAGAATCGAACGCTCATTGGCTCTCGCCTGCATTCGTCACAAATTGCAACATGCCGTACGTACGTGTTTCTGGTGAGGTGTGTTTTTGAAAGATGCGATCACGTGCGCGCGCTTTCACGAGTTTGCTGAGAGTGAGAGAGGATCAGGAAAATAATCTGGATAATATTTTCAGCGATTAACAACATAAATTCTGCTCTGCACCTCACACAAACCTGCTGTATTCCGCCAGAGAGGACTGCGGCTGCAATGCATCGTCATTTGGATTAACGTTACTTTTGGTAGCTCTCTTGACTTTTTGCAATAAATAAATGATTGTAATTGCATTTCTCTCTGTCATGTTTTTCTTATACTGTACAGAAATAATGTTAAGTTAGCTATGTTTAGGTTTAGATGTAGGAGTGGGATTAGCGACTATAAAACATTTTAAATGCTATTATTGTTACTAAAATGGTTATTTTCCTGCATATTTCGGTCAATTGCGTTTTATATCCTGTTATATTTGCAATAAAATGGGTAGGTTTAGGTTTGGGGGTAGGTTAAGGGGTCTAAAATCTAAATAGCTTGTTAATAAAATGATAATGCATATTCGCTGTAAAATGGGTAGGTTTAGGTTTGGGGGTAGGTTAAGGGGTCTAAAAATCTAAATCGCTTATTGACAAAATGATAAAAATGCATTGATACGAATAAGTAAATATTTGTACGTTTTTTAGCTAAAAATACGTATAGATTTGTATGTTTTAAACGTTAAAATACGTCAAAAGTGTACGTTTTAGCATCAATAAAAACGTACAAAAATTTACGTTTTGTGCTTGTAAATGTTACGTATTAATACCTACGTATAAACGTGAGACCAGGCTGGGATTTATCAATGCCACTTTCCTCTCCTGTGTCCCACACTACTACAGTGGCAACAGTTATACCAGCTGACACCAAGGATGCAGTACATAGCTGTAAGTGCTGATGAAAAATCACATGTTGTAATCGATCAATGTTTGTCTGAATTCTAATATTTGTCAGGTGGTGTGCGCTTTGTTTTTCTGTAGGTATCAAAAGCGCCTGGGCTAGAAATGACAGTCATGTACTGCTGTCCAAAGTGGGACTCTATAAGTTATTTTACCAAGATATTTTACAGATGGGCCCTGTGAAGGAGTTGGAGAGTGAGGTGTATATTTTATTGATGTTTGTGTTTTGTGTGTGTGTCAGATAAGGCTTTCATGTAATGTATTAATAATTTGAATTAATGTTTAATTTTCCAATGTTTGCCAAGGTAATAAATGCATATCTGAGACTGAAAGTAAAGCAGCACAACTTGACCTCACCAGAGAAAGCATTCCATATGGACACATTTGCTATGGACAGCCATGTGAAATGGAAAATATCGGGGACTGAAGGTCTGTTGTATTAACGCTTTTATTTATTAATTTTTATATTCATTTTGTTTGGGCCATGTGTAAAATTAATTTGTGTTGTCTGTACAAAAGGCCTTAGATGCTTTGTTTAGCAATGTGTAGATAATACATTTTTGATTTATTTTTATTTTCAGGTGGACCCAGCACCTGGGGGATCATAGTGGGCATTGTAAATGAGTGTCACCATTGGTTTTTAGTTGTGTTTGTGATGGAGAACTGTTTCCTTTGAGCTTTCCCTTAACCCCTTAAAATTTGTTTTTGCACTAACATTCCCTTATTGTGATGTCTGGGAATTTTGCATATTACCTAGGCTTTATACCCATCCAAAAAAAAAAAAAAAACATTCTGCTTGACCTACTTGGAGAGTCTGACATCGAGAAGAAAAGGTGTTTGGAAACAAGGTATTTAATTGGCCAATCTGATGTAGTGTTTTTGGGAAGTTGTGTATGATTGAAAGAAGGGAAAAAATCTGTTTGTAGAGCAATGATGAGAAAAAAGGGAATTCCGGTTTCACACTGGGTGTGTGAAAGTCAGCCTCACCCACTTCAGATGGATGCTACGTCATGTGGTGTGTTTGCTTTGAAGGTGTGTGACATGGCACATATGAAATAGGAGGATTTGTTTTTAATATATTTTTTTCTTTAAGCTTTTTTCCAGTTTGCAGAACATATTCATCATGCACATCCATGATGCGAATCTCCCATTTCACCACATCCCAAAGGTGCTCTATTGGATTGAGATCTGGTGACTGTGGAGGCCACTTGAGTAAAGTGAACTCATTGTCATGTTCAAGAAACCAGTCTGAGATGATTTGAGCTTTGTGACATGGTGCATTATCCTGCTGGAAGTAGCCATCAGAAGATGGGTACACTGTAGTCATAAAGGGATAGACATGGTCAGCAACAATAATCAGGTAGGCTGTGGCATTTAAACAATGCTCAATTGGTACTAAGGGGCCCAAAGTGTGCCATGAAAATATCCCCCACACCATTACACCACCACCAGCAGCCTGAACTGTTGAGACAAGGCAGGATGGATCTATGCTTTCATGTTCTTTACGCCAAATTCTGACCCTACCATCTGAATGTCGCAGCAGAAATCGAGACTCATCAGACCAGACAACGTTTTTCCAATCTTCTATTGTCCAACTTTGGTGAGCCTGTGCGAATTGCGTTTCCTGTTCTTAGCTGACAGGAGCGGCACCCGGTGTGGTCTTCTGCTGCTGTAGCCCATCTGCTTCAGGTTTCGACGTGTTGTGCGTTCAGAGATGGTATTCTGCATACCTTGGTTGTAACGAGTGTTTATTTGAGTTACTGTTTGAGTTCACGTTCAAAGTCACTTAAATCCCCTTTCTTCCCAATTCTGATGCTCAGTTTGAACTTCAGCAAGCCGTCTTCACCACATCTAGATGCCTAAATGCATTGAGTTGCTGCCATGTGATTGGCTGATTAGCAATTTGTGTAACCAAGCAATTGAACAGGTGTACCAAATAAAGTGGCCGGTGAGTGTATATACGGCTCCGCATGCTTTCGAATCACTCTCGCGGTACTTTGATGTCATTTGCTGATCGTCTGCATGGTGCTGCTCCAAGTCAAACACACCGATACATTTCACCCTCTGTTGGAATTACAAAGCGCTATAGCTTCTCCCCACCACCTCTTAGGCAAAATAAAATAATTAAATATGAATTGCTCCTGAGGTAAACCAATCGATTTTTAAATCGTTTTAACAAGAATCGCGATAGTTAGGTGAATCGATTTTTTTTTTCCCGCCTCTACTATTTATAGTCCCGGTGTCAGAGGCTCAGAGGAGACAACAGAGCAGTGGATCATTTATTGATTTATTTACTGTATAATGCTGCAGCCACACAGATCTAAAATAATGTTATTTATTTCCCAGTTGTTTATCAGAGAGAGAAATAGACGGTGGCTTATGTCAAAATTGATGGATGGCTTTGACCTTTGTGACCTTTCCCCCCTCCCCCACGTGGCCCACCCACATTGTGACCATCCACGTCGTGTTGACCCCTCAAATGAGATCCAGATGTTGCAATCGTCATGCGTGAAATTCCCATGTTTGTACGTGGATGAGTTTTGTTGTTGTACTTGTCCATTCGGTGACGGGAGATAAAATGAAGCCCTGAGGAATGTTTTGAAGATGTTATGCTCATCCGGTGGGGGTTTGCCCGTCTGTGGACCATGTGTCCGGTTGCGTTTCAAGGCGCTCTCTCTCTCCCTCTCCCACTCCCTCTCTATCTCTATGGGATTTTCTCTTTGAGAAAAAACAATAATGAACAAGCAATATTAAAAAGTAAAGGAAATTAAGAGAGCAGTTTTAAGACACACCACCAACACATATGTTCTGTTGGTTGTATAAAAATAATTTAAATAAAATAGGCTATCAATGAGAAGGGATAAAAATGTTTAGCTTAACGAATAAAATGTAAAAAAAATAAAATAATTGCCTTACATTTTCCAAGAGCAAAAGATTTCCTCCTTTTGCGAGGATGACCATGATCATTAAATGATTACAAAAAATGGTCACTTTAATTCTGTATCTCTCTCTCTCTCTCTCACACACACACACACGTTTGCGTAGTCATCTAAAACGGCGATATTACACAGAATCCTGATGTTTTTATCTACAAATAATTATACATGTTACAACCATCACAGAAAACATT
>JALXFT010002873.1:0-28979 GCA_023376895.1 Aspiorhynchus laticeps | reverse complement strand
GTAAAGTTTTCTGTGATGGGTTGTAACATCTGTAGATAAAAACATCAGGATTCTGTGTAATATCACAGTTTTAGATGGCTGCGCAAACGTGTGTGTCTGAGAGAGAGCTTTTTCCAACTTCTTCTTCCAACTTAAACTACTCATTCGAAGAATGGGGGTCCTTGCAAAAGGAGGAAATCTTTTTCTCTTGGAAAAGTGTAAAGGGATTTTATTTCTTTATTTATTGTTTTATTCCCAATTCATTATTTAATTACATTTTATACAACCAACAGAATATATTGCGGGTACGCATATTGTAATATGTTCTCGTGCCCTGATAAAATCGTTTATTTATTGCCTTTAATATCTTTTTTCTCACAGCTCTCTCATACAGACAGAGAGAGGGGGAGAGAGAGAGCACGCAACCGGACACCACGTGCTCCGCAGATGGGGAGGGGCGCGCCACACAGATGTTCCCATGAGAATAATTCAAAAACATCCCATTATGTCTTCAAAAACATTACTTGACAACTCATTTATGGCTTTACCACCGGATGGACACGTACAAACAACAAAACTCATCCACAGATGACGGCGGAATTTCACGCATGACAATTGCAACATCTGGATCTCGTTATGAGATCAAAGGTCAAGTCAAGTCACCTTTATTTATATAGCGCTTTTAACAATACAGATTGTGTCAAAGCACTTAACAGTATCAAGTTGGAGGATAGAGTGTCAGTAATGTATAATAATAAGATTAAACACTCAATTTTCAGTTAAGGGCATTTCATTATTGAATTCAGAGATGTCATTGTCTAGCTAAGTTTAGTTTAAATAGTATCTGTGAAATCCAATTGACGATAATCACTAGAAATTAAGTGTCCCCAACTGAGCAAGCCAGAGGCGACAGCGGCAAGGAACCAAAACTCCCTCTGTGACAGAATGGAAAAAAAAAAAACCTTGGGAGAAACCAGGCTCAGTCGGGGGCCAGTTCTCCTCTGGCCAGGATATTATTGTTTATTTATTGTTTACTTATTGTTTTAATTAAAATTTGAAATGTATAAATGTATTCTATTTCTATTTTTATATTGTTGCAATTTCCAACAATAATAGTATTATGTAGTTAGGTATTTTATTATTACATTTTTAGTTATTTTTTTATTTATTTTTTTTATTGTATTTTAATCGAGGTCTTCACTGGGGATATGTCTCTGGGGCTCATCGCTGACAATCAGGGCCGCAGACATCATCTCCTGGCGCCGATCCACCATCTGATCCGGACACGGACTGAGAAACAGAATAAGAAAGAAACAAATATTAGCGTAGATGCCAATCTTCTTACGATGTAACAAGTACATCATGTGTTATGGGAAGTGTTCCCGGTTCCGGTTGATCTAATTAATGCAGCCTAACAATACTTTAACGGATTTGAATAATAGAAGTGTATTAGTGTGTTATGTGTACGCCAGGTGAAAGAGATGGGTCTTTAATCTAGATTTAAACTGACAGAGTGTGTCTGCCTCCTGAACAGTGTTTGGTAGATTGTTCCAGAGTTTGGGCGCTAAATAGGAAAAAGATCTGCCGCCCGCAGTTGATTTTGATATTCTAGGTATTATCAAATGGCCAGAGTTTTGAGAACGCAGTGGACGTGAAGGACTATAATGCGATAAGAGCTCACTCAAGTACTGAGGAGCTAAACCATTCAGGGCTTTATAAGTAATTAACAAGATTTTAAAATCTATACGATGTTTAGTAGGGAGCCTGTCACAAATCCTGACCATGGACTTTGGTTCATTCACCACTAGAGGTCACTCACCCGTCACATGGACTTTCACACCACACAGTTACAGATCACACACGGACTACATTTCCCATCAGTCACAGCATTACACAATCACCTGATTTCAGTCACAGCTGCTTCCCATCAGTATCACACCTGCACCTCATTCACTGCTCTACATAAGCTCTGGACTTTCTCACACACACTGCGAAGTCTTGTTCTTGCCCCGGCTGACATTTCTGAGCGTTTCCCCATTCTTCTGATTCTGATTTCTGTGTTTACTGCCCTGATACTCTGAACCTGTGCTTGTGACCCCGACTCCTGCCTGGAACTGTTTACGTCTCTGCCCTGCCTCTGATATTCCTGTTTTTGCCTGCTGACTATTGCCTGTTTGATTCTGCCTCTGTCTAATAAATATATGCTGCACTTGGATCCACACGCCTCAGACCAGTCATTACAGAGCCAGTGCAGTGTTGACAGAACCGGGCTAATGTGCTCATACTTCCTGGTTCTAGTAAGAACTCTAGCTGCTGCATTTTGAACCATCTGTAATTTGTTTCTTAAGCGTGCAGAACAACCACCCAATAAAGCATTACAATAATCTAATCTTGAGGTCATAAACTCATGAATTAATATTTCTGCATTTGACATTGAGAGCATAGGTCTCAGTTTAGATATATTTTTAAGATGAAAAAATGCAGTTTTACAAATGCTAGAAACATGGCTGTCAAAGGAGAGATTACTATTAAATAGCACACCTAGGTTCCTGACTGATGACGAAGAATTTACAGAGCAGCCATCAAGTGTTAGACAGTGTTCTAGGTTATTACTTGTGGGGGTTTTAGGTCCGATAATTAACACCTCTGTTTTTTTCAGAATTTAGCAGTAAGAAATTACTCATCATCCAGTTTTTTATATCGACTATGCATTCCATAAGTTTCTCAATTTGGTGTGTTTCACCAGGCCGTGAAGAAATATAGAGCTGAGTATCATCAGCATAACAGTGAAAGCTAACCCTGTGTTTCCTAATGATATTTCCCAAGGGTAACATATAAAGCGTGAAAAGTAACGGCCCTAGTACTGAGCCTTGAGGAACTCCATACTGCACTTGTGATCGATATGATACCTCTTCATTCACTGCTACGAATTGATGGCGGTCAGATAAGTACGATTTGAACCATGCTAATGCACTTCCACTAATGCCAACAAAGTTTTCTAGTCTATTCAAAAGAATGTTGTGATCGATAGTGTCGAACGCAGCGCTAAGATCTAGTAGAACTAATAGAGAGATACAACCACGATCAGATGATAAGAGCAGGTCATTTGTAACTCTAATGAGAGCAGTCTCAGTACTATGATATGGTCTAAATCCTGACTGGAAATCCTCACAGATATCACAGACTGTATTGCTTTAAAGTTACGAATGATGTTTAGGATGGTAGTTGTCAGTTGTCGTGAATCCTGTGGAGGAGGAGATGCGACTGCTGAAGCTGACAACAGGCTAACGAGAAATATATTAATGATTTCTTGAAATAGGTTAAAACTACGGATGTGTTTGCAGGATATGAGTATCTGAATTCTTTGTGGCTTAGATCTATGGGCTCATTATTTTTGTCCGATCCTAAAGAACCCACGGATGTTTGCATTTACGGTAGGAGCGATTTTTATGGATGTTACAGATTCCGTAAAAGAATTTGGGAAGAAGCCTGGAAGGATTTTGTTGCAGCGTCAGAGGACGTGATTATGGGAGTGATAAAATATGTGTTGAACGCCTTTGGAGGATTCTTAGGACTGGTTGTCTTATGCTTACTTATGTGGATGTTGGTCCGCTGTTTTCTGTCCTATGTTTTCAAATCTGCCTGCAGGACCGTGAATCTTGTGGAGGAGGAGATGCGACTACTGAAGCTAACAAACAGCCTGCAACAGCTGACGAAGAATGACGTCAACGCCCTGTTGTGAGTGGAAGGGTTGGGAGATCCCCTGCCATGGGGACTGGATTAGTGTCCAGCATGTCCATGATGGGGTGAAGAGACAATTGTGACCCATCAGGGGAGCATGCGTCACCACCAGAGCATGTGAGCGGAGCGGAGCGTGCAAAATATAGTCGGAGCGCGGAGCGGGTTTTTATCCAAAGGCCGGAGCGATCGCTCTGTCTCGCTCCTGTTCCGCTCCAATACCGCTCACTCCACGAGCCTAGGGCATGCACAAATCCACCCAGAATTCACCTGTGCCTTCAACAATTAACAAAACTGTCAGCCTACACTTCAAAAATCGTTCGCTGTGAAGGAGAGATGGAGTTCGTGAAATATTTCCAAAAGCAAACCGACAGGTCATACAGGTGCACAATTCCTGTCAAAAAATAGATGATAACGATGTTGAACATGATCAGGAATGTGGTGATACGATTTCAGTAAGTAAGGATTCGTATTTTAATCTAAAAAGACACATCATGCGGAAACATGACAGTGTGCTGCGCGAACATGGGGAGGCCAGAGCAAAACGTGAGCATTTTGAATATGGTTGAAATAGGAAATATTGGCTAATAATCAATTAAATAAGTTTTGTCATATGAATATTTTAATGTAGCCTACTTAACCCTGTCCATGTTTTTTTATTTAATAGAGAAAGAGATATAAATATATGTTCTACTTTGACTGATGTTGCTGTGAGTTCTTTATAGGATATAGGCTGCGTGGCGTACGCGTCGCGGAGCGGGTTTGCTGCGTGTTAATTTTCCTTTCCGCGCCTATGTTAACAGATTAGAGCAGCCACACTGCCTGCGGAATATGTGCGTATCAGGTACGTGGTCCAACCACACCGCAACCGCGGCCCCGCGACAGAATAGAAGTGAAGCGGATTTTTTCCGCAGCAGTCACGCAACAAACCCGCTCCACGTCCGCCACGCAGACAGTGTGTCCCAGGCGTAAGGCTTCAGTTGAAAACGGCAGATGTTAGGCATGCAGAGGAATTTTAAATTTGAGCGAGCGTGGAGCGATTTCACCGGAGTGGGATGAAATTGCAGGTGAGCGGGTAGCGTTATTGAGCGGAGCGGTCTGCTGCGACTTTGAGCAGTGGATCGGGGGGAGCGAACACCCACGTGAGCGGGGAGTGGAAATTCTCACCGCTCAGCTCCGCTCACATGCTCTGGTCACCACTCCACCTTCCGTAGTGACCTCACTTGGTAGACCAGACGTGGGGTATTGGACCCCACACCGGTCTAAAACAGGGGACTGAAGGAGTGGATGGAGTGAATATCGATCTACCATATCCTCCATATTTATATTAATCATATTATTACATTACTTATTATTAATATTAATCCATTATGTCTTGTTTGAATATTAATCAAGTTATTGATCAGTATTTAACCTCCCAGGTTATTTGGTGATTCACTTAAAGTTAGTAGTGCCATCTACATTAATAAATATAGATAGAAGTGTCAGTGTAGCAAGAATGGAATGTGTAACATTATTATTTACATGCTGAGAACTATTCCTTCCTCAGGTCACAGGGCCATGTCAGGAGGTCAGGGTGACCTCCCATCTACGTGAGCGACAAGTGATTGGAACAACTGTGATATTTATGTGTTTGCATAATAGATATTAAAGAATCCCGCTTTATTCTGTATTTTTACTCTCTAAGATGAGACCTGCATAGTGTGTGTGTGTGTGTGTAATGAACCATACCCGATAAGGTTTAGGGGTTAGCCAGGCAACCTTGAAGTAAGATAAGTGTTTCTCTGCGTATGTGTGTTAGTATCTGTCTCTACAGGGAGATGCGGAGACAGCCCCAGGATGAAACGTTCATCTGCCGATGTCCAGTGTATCAGATATATGTCTTTGGAGAGACGTAGCCTACTGCGCCTGACCTCTGATCACTTGTCACCAAAATAATTGTTAGAAGATATGCTTCAAGTTTGACGTCCATATGTGGACATTTTCTATGATTATCTAGAATTTTGAATCAGAATCAATCAGAATTTTGATGACTTATGCATTGACGCAATTAGCAACCTCTGGTAGAGTATAATTGCTGGTGTTTACGAATTGTACGCAGAGTGACCCACGAACTCCATCACGAGTATTGAAGCTGGCTTCTGCTGATGAAACTGCAAACTATTTTCTTCAGTAAATTTTCAGACTGATTGCATCTCTGACTCCTGGTCTTCTTTCAACACACCTGGTCCTTGGGTCTTAACTGCAAATTCCCCTACAGTAGAGCCAGCTCCTCCCTGGTCAGATGCTTGTTGACATCTTCATCTGTCAGCGCAGGCCAACCCTGGGATATCAACAGCTCTCTCTTTGCTTGGTGAAGCATAGAGATATCAACCGCATCCCATTCAGAGATGCACGCTGATAGCCGTGACATGAAGATGGGGTACAGCTGATGGGCATCAGTTGTACACCCCAAGGCAATCCTGCGCATAAAATGCCAGATGTCCAAGCGTATCACGAGATCTGGCCAGCCTCTGAATCTGGTTTTCAGCTTGGTCTCGCCCACCTCGGTGCAGCACCCACAGTCCACGTACAATACAGCAGGTGGATCCACACCAGCCTGCTGATATCTTTTCACCAGACTGTCTACCATCATGTCCAGTTCTGCTCCTTCCTGGGCTGTCAGCACACTTATGAGCACCTGACCAAACTTGTTGCCAACAGAGGTAAGCCAGATTCCCGTTCCCATCGCTGTCCCAGCCAGCTTCTTGGTGATCTGTAATAAGACATGATATGAAGCATGCTGTAAATATAATAAAAAATCACACCATGTAAAATACAGATACAGTGTCATGCTGGTATATAAAAAACAGCATTAATAAACAAAAATCCACAACTAACCTTTTTAGTGGAATCCATCTTCAAGACAGAGCCATAGGTGGATGTTATCCTTGCATGGATTTCATCCAGCCTTGTCAGGATGTCTTGGCTATAAACGGTGAGCAGCCACTTGCAGCTTGGCACCACTGTAGGCTCTGGGGGCTCCTGGAATTTTACTGGCATCACCCCGGGTTGGCTTTCTCTTGGATCCCATTTTGAAAAGCCTTTTGCCAATCCACTTGTGATCCTCTGGTGGCAAGGTCTCCGACCACAAACGAGGATGTGGAACTACAGATGGAGCTTGCAATAATGACCCAGAAGGAGCTGTCTGTTAAGGAAAAAAGACAAAACATTTAATCAAGGAAGGTAATTCATTTAATTAGCATTTTATTTTATCCATGACTTCTTTCACATAAAATTATCATTGCAATTATAGTTTTCACTTGAATAACTTTGGTATTACAGTGATTAGTATGACAATGAAACGGATAACTTTATATTATCCACTGCTGTCATCCAAAAAAAAGGAACGAAAAAAACAAATATTCTGAAATCCTGTTTAATATATAAAATAATACAATTTTCTGTAATTTTACAAACAATCTCTCTTTATTTTGACACATGAATATCGTCGCTGTCGAGCGGAATCCTCGTATCTCCAAAACCATAGTTGTGGATTTTTCAGGAAATTAAAAAAACTGCATATTTTTTGAGTTATTAAAATTGTATCGTTAAAGTTGGTATTATACCTTATATTGCTATCATATACTGTTGTGTACCAACATTAACACAACATTTCCCCAAAATCATGTTTAATCGGAGATACAAGATTTATGACTTGGGAGCAGGGAGATACGAGATTCATTGATAAGAATGGTACGGACACAGACGTCGCTGCTGCCAGCAGTGTTCATCAAAGTCTGCGGTTGCGTTGAGCCTTTTGACAAGAGACAAGGCTTTAAGAGCTAATCAAAGCTAATGATTGTGGTTACATACATCTTCCTAAACTCTATTTTAAATGTTAGAGCTATGAGTGATGCAATACCAAAATAAAACGATAAGCTGACTAGGCTGTCTAATAGGCGGATATTAATCTGCACGCAAACAAAGTCGGCGGTCACGTTGAGCCTTTTGACAAGAGAAAAGGCTTCAATGGTTAACCAAAGCTAACGACTGTGGTTACATACATCTTCCTAAACTCTATTTTAAAGGTTTAAGAGCTATAAGTGATGCAATACAAAAAACGATGAGCTGACTAGGCTGTCTAATAGGCGGAAATTAGCCTAATCTGCTCGCAAACTTATCTTCGTGGCTCACGGGCTTCCTTCTGCACCGAAGCATTACAGCTATCGATTTTTAACAAAACAGGCCTACTCAAATGTATCTAACCTAACTATTTCCACTCGTCATTGTCTAAAAAACAGTTATCCAAAGATAGGCTTACTTGGCGCCAGTAGACAGCCCTTTTTTCTCCCATTAATAAAAACCTTGCTACTTGGGGTATTTTACATGCACAGTGCCAAGAGAGGCATAGTCTAGAAGTAGGCCTAACTGCTGAACTTAAAGTCAGTAAAATAATAATAAAATTTAATATTAAAAATACATCAATAACTGATATCATAGTTTAACAGATAAAATCATAGTTAAGGCTTGCTTTACTAAGCCCATTACTGAGTGTATTTGTGTTTGAGAGTAGAGTGAGCCCTTGTCTGTGTGCATGTATCTGTGAGGCTCTGTGTGTGTTGTTACATTGCCATCATATTGACTATATGTTAATACTGCATCTTATATTAAGCTAGTGAAGCAAATTGTCGTAAAAGCTGTGAAAGTCCTTTGGGATGACTTCCTTCAGGTCTTGGAGGTGTTTGAATTTCAGCTCTTTGATCTTCAGGCAGTCTGAATAGAGTGGGGTGACTGTGTGGCTGTCTGAGGTGGAGTTTTGGAGTTGGTGACTCGGATGTGGATGCCAGTCATCAGAGTGGTTGATTTTGAAGTCCATCGTTCCATTGTTGTTGTACCTAATAGCACAAAATATAACACAACAACATAATCACTGTAATATTTCATAAAACAATATGCAACATCATAATGTCATGCCTACAGTATATTGGTAAGACATAAGATTTACATTGGTAATTACCTGATGGCTCTGATAACATGGACAGTTGGGTCACCAGGCCTTACTCCAGGGCGCAGAGACTTGCAGAGCCTCAGCTTGGTGAAGTCCTGGAAGAAGGTGTGGACAATGTACTTGACTTCATATGGATGAGGCTTCACACGGGCCCTCTTCATCAGGTTAACATACTCCGCTGGGAGATACACATCCTGGTCCCTCAGACGCCTCTCGATGACGCTGTGAATGGAGTCGCATTCCATCTGAGTATGCCCTTTCTCAAGGTACTTCTGAATGACGACTTTTTTTTTCTTCATGGAGAACAGAAGAACTGCATTGCTTAGAACTGCATTCCGGTTCTGATACCCGCAGCCTTCACTCCACAGAATAAATGTGGCAGGCTCAGTGTGTGCAGAGAGGTAGTCGACAATGCATGAAATACTCACTGGCAGACAGGGATCCCTCACCTTCATGCCAGACATAACATGTGGCACTGTGTGTCAGCATGTTGTACACGGAAAAATTGTGAACTGCAAGCTTTGTTTTGTAATACAAGGCAGAGGCTTTTAGCTTTGGGCGCAAAAGGAGGGCTTGTAAGTCCATACATACGACCATGATTTTGTTGCTGGCCTTGCTTTTGTCGGACAACTTTTCGGCGCGGGCCTCTTCTTTTTGAAGGAGGTGGTGCTGCCACTCGTCATGAGGTAAGTTGCCAGTCTTGAAAGCACAACAGATGTTGCACTGGTCCTTTTTTGGGTGGTAAAAGCCTAGGTTGAGATGCTTGAACTCATCTGTGAACACTTGCCTTGACAAAGGTGTTACATTCTTCTCTGCTGCAGCGCGACAATACACTGCATACAGATCAGCCATCGACTGAAACACAGGTTGTGGATCTGCAGTAGTGTGAGGGAACTTTTGGGAGGTCCTGCAAAAAGCTGCGAATGAATTCATGGCCTGCCACTGAACGACGTGCGTTGCTGTGTGTTTGTTCCTCAGTGTCTGCTTGCGTGTGTCCCTCCTTTGCCCAGTTAAGGGCAGACCACTCGCCTATTCCTAGGGTAGACAAAAACATACCTTTGCAGACGCGTCTTCTCTGCCCGCTGACCCGTAAAAAAAACAACAGGTAATTTGATCTATGGGAATTTTCAGCCCCCCTTCTCCTTTGCACTGGGACCACATCAATTAGACCATGCACATACAAGTCAAGTCAAGTCACCTTTATTTATATAGCGCTTTTAACAATACAAATTGTGACAAAGCAACTGCACAATATCAAAATGGGAAAATAGTGTCAATAATGTAAAATGACAAGATTAAACACTCAATTTTCAGTTAAAGGCATTTCATTGTTGAATTCAGTGATGGCATCGTCCAGCTAAGTTCAGTTCAAAAAAAAAAAAATTTTGTTCAATCAAGTCGACGATATTGCTGGAAATGAAGTGTCCCCAACTAAGCAAGCCAGAGGCGACAGCGGCAAGGAACCAAAACTCCATTGGTGACAGAACGGAGAAAAAAACCTTGGGAGAAACCAGGCTCAGTCGGGGGCCATTTCTCCTCTGGCCAGACGACACAGCAGTTCAATTCCAACTGCTGCAAAGTCAGATTGGATGGCTCAACAGGTTCCCGAGGTCTTTTCCTGATGGCTCTCTAGGTGACGGGGTCCTCACTGGGGGTCTGTCTCTGGGGCTCATCTAGGTGTCCTGGTCTCCGCTGACGTTCAGGGCTGTAGTAGAGGTCGTCTCTAGGTGCTGATCCACCATCTGATCTGGTGACTGCAGTGACCTCGGAATAAGAAAGAAACAGACTAATATTAGCGTAGATGTCAATCTTTTTACGATGTAACAAGTACATCATGTGTTATGGGAAGTGTTCCCGGTTCCGGTTGATCTAATTAATGCAGCCTAACAATCCTTTAACGGATTTGAATAATAGAAGTGTATTAGTGTGTTATGTGTACGCCAGGTTAAAGAGATGGGTCTTTAATCTAGATTTAAACTGACAGAGTGTGTCTGCCTCCCGAACAGTGTTTGGTAGATTGTTCCAGAGTTTGGGCGCTAAATAGGAAAAAGATCTGCCGCCCGCAGTTGATTTTGATATTCTAGGTATTATCAAATGGCCAGAGTTTTGAGAACGCAGTGGACGTGAAGGACTATAATGCGATAAGAGCTCGCTCAAGTACTGAGGAGCTAAACCATTCAGGGCTTTATAAGTAATTAACAAGATTTTAAAATCTATACGATGTTTAGTAGGGAGCCAGTGCAGTGTTGACAGAACCGGGCTAATGTGCTCATACTTCCTGGTTCTAGTAAGAACTCTAGCTGCTGCATTTTGAACCATCTGTAATTTGTTTATTAAGCGCGCAGAACAACCACCCAATAAAGCATTACAATAATCTAACCTTGAGGTCATAAACGCATGAATTAATATTTCTGCATTTGACATTGAGAGCATAGGTCTCAGTTTAGATATATTTTTAAGATGAAAAAATGCAGTTCTACAAATGCTAGAAACGTGGCTGTCAAAGGAGAGATTACTATTAAATAGCACACCTAGGTTCCTGACTGATGACGAAGAATTTACAGAGAAGCCATCAAGTGTTAGACAGTGTCCTAGGTTATTACTTGTGGGGGTTTTAGGTCCGATAAGTAACACCTCTGTTTTTTCAGAATTTAGCAGTAAGAAATTACTCGTCATCCAGTTTTTTATATCGACTATGCATTCCATAAGTTTCTCAATTTGGTGTGTTTCACCAGGCCGTGAAGAAATATAGAGCTGAGTGTCATCAGCATAACAGTGAAAGCTAACCCCGTGTTTCCTAATGATATTTCCCAAGGGTAACATGTAAAGCGTGAAAAGTAACGGTCCTAGTACTGAGCCTTGAGGAACTCCATACTGCACTTGTGATCGATATGATACCTCTTCATTCACTGCTACGAATTGATGGCGGTCAGATAAGTACGATTTGAACCATGCTAATGCACTTCCACTAATGCCAACAAAGTTTTCTAGTCTATTCAAAAGAATGTTGTGATCGATAGTGTCGAACGCAGCGCTAAGATCCAGTAGAACTAATAGAGAGATACAACCACGATCAGATGATAAGAGCAGGTCATTTGTAACTCTAATGAGAGCAGTCTCAGTACTATGATACGGTCTAAATCCTGACTGGAAATCCTCACAGATATCATTTTTCTCTAAGAAGGAATATAATTGTGAGGATACAACCTTTTCTAATATCTTTGACAGAAAAGGGAGATTCGAGATCGGTCTGTAATTAACTAGATCTTTGGGGTCAAGTTGTGGTTTTTTAATGAGAGGCTTAATAACAGCCAATTTAAACTTTTTGGGGACATATCCTAATGACAATGACGAATTAATAATAGCCAAAAGAGGATCTATGACTTCTGGAAGCACCTCTTTTAGTAGTTTAGATGGAATAGGGTCTAACATACATGTTGTTGGTTTAGATGAATTAACAAGTTTATACAATTCTTCCTCTCCTATAGTAGAGAATGAGTGGAATTGTTCCTCAGGGGATCTATAGTACACTATTTGATGTGATGATATAGCTGACGGCTGCATGGTTACAATTTGATCTCTAATAGTATCAATCTTGGAAGTAAAGTAGTTCATAAAATCATTACTGCTGTGCTGTTGGGAAATGTCAATACCTGTTGATGCTTTATTTTTTGTTAATTTTGCCACTGTATTGAATAAATACCTGGGGTTATGTTTGTTTTGTTCTAAAAGAGACGAAAAGTAATCAGATCTAGCAGTTTTTAAAGCTTTCCTGTAGGATAGGGTACTTTCCCGCCAGGCTAAACGAAATACCTCTAGTTTTGTTTTCCTCCAGCTGCGCTCCATTTTCCGGGCTGCTCTCTTTAGAGTGCGAGTGTGCTCATTATACCACGGTGTTGGACTCTTTTCCTTAATCTTCCTTAAGCGTAAAGGAGCAATTGTATCTAAAGTGCTAGAAAAGAGAGAGTTCATAGTTTCTGTTACATCATCAAGTTGTTCTGAGCTGTTGGATATGCTGAGGAATTGAGATAAATCAGGAAGATTACTTACAAAGCAGTCTTTTGTGGTAGAAGTGATGGTTCTACCATATTTATAAGAAGGAGTTGAATTTACAGCTTTAACTATATGGAGTTCACACAAGACTAGATAATGATCTGATATATCATCGCTTTGCTGCAGAATTTCAATACCATTAACATCAATTCCATGTGACAGTATTAAATCTAGAGTATGATTTCGACTATGAGTAGGTCCTGAAACGTGTTGTCTAACCCCAATAGAGTTCAGAATGTCTATGAATGCTGATCCTAATGCATCTTTTTCATTATCAACATGGATATTAAAATCACCCACAATTAGGACTCTATCTGCAGCCAGCACTAACTCTGATAGAAAATCAGCAAATTCTTTAATAAAGTCTGTATGGTGCCCTGGTGGCCTGTATACAGTAGCCAGTACAAACGTTACGGGGGATTTATCATTAATACTTTTTTCTCTAGATAATTTTATATGAAGCACCATTACTTCAAAGGAGTTATACTTAAAGCCTGTCTTCTGAGAAATACTGAGAATATTGTTATAAATTGTAGCAACACCTCCCCCTTTGCCTTTTGGACGCGGCTCATTTTTGTAACAGTAATCTTGGGGGGTGGACTCATTTAAAATAATGTATTCATCTGGTTTTAGCCATGTTTCTGTCAAACAGAGCAAGTCTAGGTTATGATCATTAATCAAATCATTTACAAAAAGTGAATCATTTACATACACCCTCTTCTCCTCCCAGGTCATATGTTGCCAAAATGTTATTTACAAAATGTAAATGTTATTCCTCTCGGGCTCGCCGATTGCACTGCAGTGATGTTTAGCTGACTTGGCACATGCTGCTGATGAACATCTAGGCCCCATAGCCCGTGGCTCCCTCATTATTTCCTTCTGCTTGTGTTTTCCAACGTATGACTTCCCAACCATTCTTCTTTTCTTGTTAATGACTTTCTTCCAGGTGTTTTCAGCTCTCAGTCTTTTCCTTGGAGGTGCATCTTCCTCAGCATCTGAGCACGAATTCTCTGCATCCAGGTCCTCTTCGCTTCCACCATGGAAAACTTCAAAATACACACACAAACCAAACGTGCATGAATGAGTTACATCTTTATAAACTGTCAACAGCGAGGGCTATAGTTGAAGGGGTAACACTTTATAATAACGTTCAGTTATAAGTTACTTATAAGTTATTAGTTAAGGATGAACTAATAATTTACAAAACATGACTATACATTTATAAATAATTAACAAGTGACATGCTAACATTTTATAAATGTTTTGTTAATTCAGTTATTAGTCATTTATAAATTATTAGTTACACGACTATATGTTCATAAATGATTAATTAGTGGTATGCTACCATTTTATAAATGTTTGTTAATTCAGTTATAATTCATTTAAAAGGACAAACATGCAGCTATGCTAGAGCAGTATTTTTAAGAAGAGTAATTTATTTGTTTTCAAGCGGATGAACATTTATAAATGACTTACAGTCTGGGGATTGCAGTGGGTTATGATAAATCCTTTCACTCATCAGCACAGACTTGTGTTCTGTGTGGGATCTAGTGATGTGAACCTTGTGGTTGTGGTTTTACCTTCCACTGAAGCTCACATCAGCTGCACGTGAATTTAAAGACTCCATGTGTGTCAGAGAAGACAGCTGTCTATACCCTCACCAGTCATCATTTACATTAAAGTACACACTACAAAGTGTTCAACACCTGTTATAGATGATGTTGTAAATGCATGAATAAATCATTTACAAAGCTTTCTGCATCCCCTATTTTAAAGTGTAAACTATTCATCACTTGTAAATGTGTTACATATCATTTGTAGATCTTTTTTACCTTTCTTACATTTTACTTGTATACAAATAATTTACAAAGCTTTCTGCATCCCCTTATCTAAAGTGTAAACTATTCATCACTGATATATACAGATATACAGTATAGCATACCACTTATTAATCATTTGTGAACGTATAGTCGTGTAACTAATAATTTAAAACTAACTTATAACTGAGTTTACAAAACATTCATAAAATGTTAGCATATCATTATTAATCTTTCTGAATGTATAGTCATGTTTTGTAAATGATTAGTTCATCATTAACTAATAACTTATATGTGACTTATAACTGAACGTTATTATAAAGTGTTACCGTTGAAGGACCTTATCCAATTTAATGAGAAATTGTAGAAAAGCATCTAACCTACCCGTGTCAAACTGCACCTGCTCTGGAGCCAGCAGCGAGGCCTCCTCTCCTTCCAGACCACCAGATAAATCTTTTCAACAGTGGTGGACGAAGTACACAAATCAAGTACTTGAGTAAAAGTACAGATACGTATAATAAAATATTACTCCAGTAAAAGTAAAAGTACTGGTTTTTCAATTTTACTTGAGTGAAAGTACAAAAGTACTAGATGTTTTTATGTACTTAAGTAAAAAAGTACTGATAGATAGATTTATTTTCCAAATTTATATAGACTACTTTATTTAATTTTATATTAGCACATATTTTTATAATCCTACTGCCCAAAATGTGATGTAGTAATGTTCACTGTGAAGCTTACACTGAGATAAGAAAGTGTTTTAAAGCTTGTTGTTTTGCAGAACGTCACAGTTATATATGAAATGGGAATTAGGCCTGAAGTTAGGAAGAACATTTTAAGGAAAATATAATTATATTTTCATAATGTTTTTTCTTCTCAAACCTTGTCTGTGGTGTAAAACATGCCTGTCCAAATGCCCCCAGAGGGCATCACTTCCCACTTTGATAATTACTGTAGTTATGTTCTGAACATCACATCCTTTCTTTTTACCTCAGATGGAATCTATCTAGGTGGTTGAATAAAAAATATTTGGACTTTATATCTAAAAATTTCCTCAACTTAGCACCAGCAAGCTTGTTAGCTAGACAGTTAGCATCAGCTAACAATATTTACTTATTTTCAGTATGGTTATGAATAAACATTCATATCTGTCTACTCGGCTAGTTGATCTAAACAATATAAAAAATTATACTGTTGATAAACAATATAAAAACAGACATCACATAGGGCTAAATGCGTAGCATTTTAATAAAACTGCTAACGTTACAGCAGCGGGGAATATGAACGTGCATGAGTTATTTTATTTAATCTGTGTTATTTTAATGTTTTGTTTTTTGACCTAAAACAGAGTCACTGCCATTGATCTGTCTGCATTCAAGCATTTCAGAGGGCTTAAATAGATCACCCTTTACAGCAGATTTAGTTCACAAACAACTGACAGTTTTGAGCTAAATATGATTTTCAGTTACAATAATTAATCCTAAAATTCGACATTAGTAACTTACTTTTCGCAGCATCAGTTGCGCACGCGCGCCCGGTTCTTTACTTGTGAGTTCAGTTCACTGAAGACTCGCTCTAAACGGTTCATTTGAATCAGTGAGTTTTCGACTCAAGAACAGCTGCAATCGGATCATTCCAATTCGTGAATTAATCATTTGTTGCGATTTGCGAACCGATTTAACAGGTTCATTGAAAATAATCAGTTTGTTCATGAATCAGCCACCGCTTCTGCGTCTCGGAGCACGTGATGTATTATAAGGAGTAATATGTTTTATGAAATGTAGTGAAGTAAAAAGTACGATCTTATGCTTTGGAATGTAGTGAAGTAAAAGTAAAAGTTACTCAAAATAAAACTACTCCAGTAAAGTACAGATACTTGAAAAATTTACTTAAGTACAGTAACAAATTACTTTTACTTTGTTACTGACCACCTCTGCTTTTCAAACACATGGTACAATTAGTGTGAATATTTTTTTTTAACAAATGTCTATTGTTGTGAAATCCATCTGCATAAAACTCATCCATTTTGGCATGTGAAATCATGATTATCTCTCAGAAATTCACTCTACCAGCATGCACCACTGTAGCCTCCACTACTGTTGCTTCCTCTCTCTCTACGCTCTCTCCATCAGAGTTCTCACTCTCTATTAGGGCCCTTTCCTGATATGGCACATTGACCATCTGACAAGAGAGAAGGTTAGATCTTCAACTGGCTGGCAGGGGCCGCCACTGACAGGTCATGTGACCCGCCAGTAGCTACTGGCAGCTGCCAGAACCAGACTGCAGGTCACGTGACCTACCTGGCTGGCAGCTTCAGGCAGCCGCTGTAGATTGCGATTATAACGCCTACCGTATCACTGCAAGGAAATACACTATTTTTTATGAATCTTTTTTTTTGGATGATAGACGTTTTAATTTTTTCCCCCCAATTAAAGCAGTAAAAATGAACATGTATGCAGTGACAGAAGTTGTGACGATATTACGATTTATGTTATGTAATAACAATTGTTATGCAGTAATGTAAAGCATAAAAAATACCTATTGAAAAAAATAAATAAAAAGCGAATTATCCCAATAACATGAATCTTTCTCATAAAGTAATTTCAGCGACAACAGGACAAACTGCAATGCTTTTTAATAATTCAATAAAAGAAAAACAACTTAAAATTGTAAAACCACAGAGACTGTATTTTAATATTTTACAAACATTAACACTATTTACAAATAAAAACACTTAAGACTGTTATTCCACACAGTATCCAGCAACAAAGGCCATTTCCGCTTGGAATCTGTGGAACCCCTCTGTCTTTCTGAGAATCAAAATGGTTATCTATAATCAAGGAAAAACACAACTGTATCACATAAATTGTGCATTAAATGTAGAATTCACACACTATATTTAAAATATCATTAGCTCTTGAATTATTAATGTCTTCTTTGCAAAACTTAACATACCTCAGGTGTCATGACGTCCGTAACATAAGAAATGCTTGATGAATCTTTGATATTCAATGACAATACACTGAATGCTTTGTCAATGATTCCATCAGTCTATGACAAACAACAATGCAGATATTTTACTTACTAGTGTTTCAAATAAATCCAGCATCTAATCATTTAATTATATATAGTTTCAGATTATAATGAATGATAAGTTATTGAGAATCTTTGGTGTAACAGTACTATGAAGCTATAAAAATAAGTAACTGTGGTATGTTATTGTACCTGTTCTTCATCAAACACTGAGATCCGTACTAGTTTGCACAGATTTTTCAGTGTGGGTGCATAATTCGGATGCTTGTGTAAAAACATCCTTTGTGATTTCAATGCACCAGATGTCAGGTCATGATGGAGTTTCTACAAAAGAAAAAAGTTCTTTACAGCACAATATTACTATTTAACAATTATGTTAATCTTGATATTCTTATGTCAAATAGCATGTACAGTATATGTGCCATTTTATTTAAAGTTTTTCATAACAATTACCACAATTTCTTCATTTTTAATGACTGTGTCGACCAAAAGCCCCTTTTTCAAAGCTGTGAGGGTGCTGTAAAGTAGACATATGCATGAAAAAAAAAATAGTTTAATGACCTTTTGTTTGTGTTATAGTTCTGTTGCTAACCTTTGAAAAGAATATGGCTGTTCTTGATCACATCCACAGCTGAAGGGTGTGTCTTTAGTTATAGTTTTAGGGTCTATGCCAGAGCAATGTGTGTGTAACCATTTGTTGCACATGTCACACTGAATCCACTTTGTACGTTTGATGTGTGGATGCAGAGTTCTAAAAACCATAAACATTATTGTAATTTTTTAAAGCAGCAAAATTAATTTACACCAAAACTTGAATATGCCCTAGTACTTACTTATCTCCTGTGTTTTGATAAATGCAGGCTTTTATGTCCTGGGCCATGCAGATGTTGGTCTCTATTTCACTTTCCTCTGTTTCTCCAATTGCAGTCGGAAAGTCCTGTCCAGCAGTACATATATATTTTAATATTCTCATTTTGTCAAATTTGATTGAAACTCTTAACTCCTATTTCTCTTACTTCAGTTGTCACATATTTCAGCACGACCAGTCGTGACCACGGTCATTTCACTGCTTTAATTGGGATAAACCCACCTAAAAGAATAGACTCATATGAAGAATAGACTCATATGAATATATTCACAATAATAAAATAATGTGTTTCCTTGCAGCAAGAGTGAACGCGTTATATTAGCAGCCCCCCGCAGCGGCTGGTTGGTTGAGTGGCTGGCAGCAGCTGCCACTGACAGGTCATGTGAGCTGCCAGTGGCTGACTGGCAGCAGTTCACTATGGGAACCATTGATTTATGGCATATTTGTGTGTTTTGCTCTCCTCCCACTGTAGCTAGAGGAATAAAAATATTAGAATTCCTTGGAAGGAGGGAACGCGTTACACTCGGAGCGCTCTTGGCTGTCTGATTGAGCGGCCAGTGGAAGCGACAATCAGCTGCCAGTTGGGATCACGGTCATTTGAACACTTTATTTTGGATAAACCACCCTAAAATATCGATGATGTAAAAGAACAGACCCATAAGAATATATTCATAATCATAAAATAATATATTTCCTTGTAGAGAGAGTGGTAGACAACGCGTTACACTCGGAGCGCTCTTGGCTGTCTGATTGAGCGGCCAGTGGAAGCGACAATCAGCTGCCAGTTGGGATCACGGTCATTTGAACACTTTAATCGCGCTAAAATCCTCTAAAACATCAACCATGTAAAAGTACAGAACTGAACAGGTTTACAATAAGAAATTGGTAACACTTTATAATAACGTTCTGTTGTAAGGTGTTCATAAGTGATTAGTTACAAAACATTCATAAGAAATTAATAAGTGATAGTATGCTAACAATTTATGTATGTTTTGTTAATTCATTTACAAGTAATTTACAAGTGATTAGTTAATATGAACTAATCATTTACAAAACATGACTATACATTCACAAATGATTATTAAGTAATATGCTAACAATTCACACATCTTTCTAAGTTATCTTAAATAGCATCATGAAATAATCCTTAGTAAAAGGTTAATACACTGAAAAAAATGATAATTTTTTTTTAGGTAAGTGGTTGCAAATAATATATTTAGTTACATTTAAATTAAAAAATATTGAAAGTTAGTCAACTAAATTTGTTTATTGAAATGTAGCTAAAATAGATTTTTTTTCAGTACAGTTACTAGGTACGTGAAATTTATACAGTTTTTTTCAGTATAGTTACTACTAGTTAAGTTACTAGTTAATATTTTATTAATCACTTCATAAATCATTGAAATTAATAATTTGTAAATTATTTATTCTTTCGTTTACACAACAGGTTTTGAATAGCCTACTTTGTAGTGTGTACTGCGAGGCTGACTGGTGAGGGTTAGACAGATGTCTTCTCTGACACAGGTGGAGTGTTTTTAACGCTGTGAGTTAGTACATGTTGACATTTCAATAATTTATAAGTGATTAATACATTAATATATAATAATATATTAACTAGTAACTTATTAACCATTTACCAAGGATATGTTTGATTATTTCATATGCTATTTTTTAAGATAACTTATGACAGTTTTGTACATCGTTAGCATATTACTTAATCATTTGTGAATATATAGTCATGTTTTGTAAATGATTAGTTACTCATAATCTAATCACTTGTAAATGATTTATTACATAAAAATTAACATATCACATATCATTTATGAACAGTTATGTTTTGTAAATGATTAGTTCATCATTAACTAATCTATTACAAATACCTTACAACTGGACGTTGTTATAAAGTGTTACCAAGAAATTAAGCACAAAACACAAAATCTGCCAAAAATTTATGGTTGCTGAAATTTAATGCATACTGCAAGCCAGGCAGCCACTGGAAGGTCACGTGACCTGCCAGAACCAGACTGTTCTGGTAGCTGCCAGTGGCTACTGGCGGGTCACATGACCTGTCAGTGGCGGCCCCTGCCAGCCAGTTGAAGATCGAACCCCTACTGTCTGACAGAGTTCCTCTAATGACACAGACATGGTTGCTGCAAAAAATAAAATGAATAAAGGTCAAATGATCGTTTCCCTAAGTTATACGGCATGTTTACGTATGATAACGAGGCAAGAAGCCAGCTAGCTTGCATAAAGTGATGAACATGACGGCAAAGGCAGCTACTTGTTGAACATGACGGCATGCCTTGACATTGTAAGCTACAATCCTGTCTTATCTGCAATGTACAGGGTTTAGTCCGCATTGCAGTGGATTGTCTTGCGCTAAGTTCTGATCCTCAGACGAGAAAATCACATTAGCTATCTCACCAAACATGACGACAAAACCAATGCATAGTGGCTAACTAAGTCAACGGCAGGCAATTTTTGTGCTTTAAATTCATTATCCTCGTCAGAAACAAAACCATGGAAGATTTCAATCAACAAGATAGCTACCGTCCAATGCTAGACCTAGCAGAAAGAAAAATCTAGCATCCTCAGAAACGATACATTACACCTTAGCACTACCATTACTTCAAGATCAAGATAAAACTGTTATATATAATATATAAACTGTTATTATATAATTCATACAACTGAATCATGAATAACCAGTGTTTTGAGGACATTTACCTCAGAGGACGTGTTGCTCGACGAGGATTCGTTGCGACTTTCAATCTTGAGGAGACATAATGGCTCCCGCGGAGTGAAGAAAGGTGGAGTTACGAGACTTCTCAGACAGTTGAAGTGTCCAATGGAGTTAAGAGATTTGCTCTCAAGCTATTTTCAACACTTTAGATTGGTTAATAATTTGTAAAAAAAAATAACAGACCCATGTGGGGACTGACCAATAACATCGATTTGTGAAAAAATATGAAATTGACAAAATTTGGACATAGGAGGTTTCCGCCCGACAGCGACGATATGTTAACTTCTGCACATTGTTTATAATTAGTAAATTAGTATCAAGTCAACTCAATTTACATTATCACAATATTTTGATTGTTGATTTTATTTTATTTTTTCATTTGTTTAAAGAAACTACTGGTTATAAAAGTCATATTCAAAATTTCAGGGCATGTGAGCCTTTTCACATCTCTAGACATACTTTAAGTGAAAAGAACAAAATAGATACATTTCTTTCCAAAGTGTTAAGAATTGTGTCAGCTGTCTGGCGACAGCTGATTTAATACAATTTTTAGACCAACAGAATATGAAATTACTTACTGAGACAATACTACATGGCTGCGCAGGACTGGACACATCTGCAGTGGCTCTGGGGACAGGGGCTGGAACTTGAGGATCTGGTCAAATCCGTTAAAGGATTGTTAGGCTGCATTAATTAGATCAACCGGAACCGGGAACACTTCCCATAACACATGATGTACTTGTTACATCGTAAAAAGATTGACATCTACGCTAATATTAGTCTGTTTCTTTCTTATTCCGAGGTCACTGCATTCACCAGATCAGATGGTGGATCAGCACCTAGAGACGACCTCTACAGCCCTGAACGTCAGCGGAGACCAGGACACCTAGATGAGCCCCAGAGACAGACCCCCAGTGAGGACCCCTTCACCTAGACAGCCATCAGGAAAAGACCTCGGGAACCAGTTGAGCCCAATCTGACTTTGCAGCAGTTGGAATTGAACTGCTGTGTCGTCTGGCCAGAGGAGAAATGGCCCCCCGACTGAGCCTGGTTTCTCCCAAGGTTTTTTTCTCCGTTCTGTCACCAATGGAGTTTTGGTTCCTTGCCGCTGTCGCCTCTGGCTTGCTTAGTTGGGGACACTTCATTTCCAGCAATATCGTCGACTTGATTGAACAGAAACTTTTTGAACTGAACTGAGCTGGACGATGCCATCACTGAATTCAACAATGAAATGCCTTTAACTGAAAATTGAGTGTTTAATCTTGTCATTTTACATTATTGACACTATTTTCCCATTTTGATATTGTGCAGTTGCTTTGTCACAATTTGTATTGTTAAAAGCGCTATATAAATAAAGGTGACTTGACTTGACTTGGTGTCTATACAATCATGAAGTGAAATACAATAGATTTTGTAAATATAATGTTACAATTACTTTAACTCATCCTATACTCATAATTAACTCATACACTACAGTTTAAAAGTTTGGGGTCCAAATGTTTATAAAAGAAACCTATTCTGCTCACCAAGGTTGCATTTGATAAAAAAACTGTAAAAACTAAAAAATATATATATATATTGTTACATTGTGAAACATTACTACAATTTAAAATTGTGAAATGTAATTTACTTCTATGGTGGCAAGATCACATTTTCAGCATCATTACTCCAGTCTTCAGTGTTACTGTCACAAATCCTGGTCATGAACTTCAGTTCACTCACCACTAGAGGTCACTCTCCCATCACATGGACTTTCACACCACACAGTTACAGATCACTCATAGACTGCATTTCCCATCATCCACTGCACCAACACAGCTGTTCACAATGATCACGCTTGCACCTGTTTTCCATCTCACAATCACCATCACCCAATCACACACACACACACACACTACATAAGCCCTGGACTTTCTCCCACTCACTGCCGAGTAGTGTTAGCCTAGCTGCATACAAAGCATTCCAAGTATTCATAGTTAGATTCCCCGTGTTCTGATTCCTGCCCGTGCTCCTGGATTATTCTCTCTGCCTAGCCCTCTGGATATTGTATGCTGATCGTCGACCCACGCTTGCTCTACGGACTGCTCTGTGTTTTACCCCTGCCATACCTGTTTACTGATTACTGACCCTGCCTGTATCGACCATGTTTCATAATAAAGCTTTGCGAATGGATCCTCTCATCTCACATCTTGTCAACCCCGTAACAGTTACATGATCCTTCAGAAATCATTTTATTGAACATAAACATTTATTACTATTAGTTGAAAATGTGAAAATGGCTGATGCTTAATAAAAGCATCAGCTTTTAAAAAAGTGTTTTCAGAATTAACAGCATTTATTTGAAGTAGAAATCCTTTGTAACATTATGTATTGAATAGAAATCTTTTGTAACATTAAATGTCTTTACTGAGATTTTTGACCAATTTAATGCCTCCTTGTTCAATAAAACTATCAATTTCTTTAAAAAAAAAACTTTTGATTGGTAGTTTGTATGAAATCTATTTATTCTATATAATATTGCTTTTTCCTTTATTAAAATGTGGTCTTCTGGTATTAAAAAATATTTAAAAAAGTTTAATCATTTAGATAGAATGGAACATGGAACGTGTCTTCATAAAATGCAATGTAGATTATGCTTGTACTTACAGAGACAGTGGTGCTTGGTATTGAGGCACTAGACACTGCTGCGCTGGGCTGGTCTTCAACCTGAGAAGGTCTCCTGGCCACACTAAGATTTGGCTTTGCTGCAGCAATGTGAGAGCCAGTAAATCTTGGTTTGGTAAACTAAAAAGGGGCCAAAAAAAGGGCATTTCAGTGAGAAGACAGAATGTGTTATAATAGCATTTATTACTATTTATATTAATATTACTATTTTAAGTAAATGCAGTCTTCAAAAACACTTCTTTCAGAACGGAAATGTAGTTCATAAGCGGAATGATTTATACAATTAATAACACTTAATTCTTAATAGAAATGTATCTATTTTGTTCTTTTCACTTAAAGTATGTCTAGAGATGTGAAAAGGCTCACATGCCCTGGCTTTCCTGTAGCTCAAATGGTAGAGCATGGCGCTAGCAATGCCAAGATCATGGGTTCGATTCCCAGGGAAAGCAAGAGCTGATCAAATGTAAAACTAACTTGAATGCAATGTAAGTCGCTTTGGATAAAAGCGTCTGCTAAATGCATAAAAATGTAATACAATTAATGTACAATTAATAATAGCCAGTGTGTATGTGGAATGTTACCTGAGATAGAGAATGAAAAAGAGAAAATGTAACTTTAACACATGAGAAGTATAGAGAGAGATGCCATGAGGGACATAGCCAGACCTTCAGACTGACGGTTGAAGGTCTGGAATAAATGGCCGCTTTCATTGGCCAAGGCCTGCCCATGATGCCGTTTGACCGACATGTCAAACAACTAATAATAGTTCGTTTCGGGGAGTGGAAATGTCGCCACAACAACAAACCGGTGTGTGAAACTCTCGGATGTATTTTAAAGATTCTATGCCACAAACTTTAAATATTTCACATACTTTTGAAAATCTAGCGTTTAGTTGACCCTGATAAACGTTCGTCTTCACATTTGTAAACACGACGGCTTTCTTCTTTCGTGAGGGGGTTTGGCGCCACGGCATCTTTGTTTCCCGGAGGACCGAAAATAAACGCAACACTCGCGTCTCCTGGAAATCCGGTTTAATTCAACCAGTCAGATGACGACTTCGACATTCCTGAAGTGTTTCCAGAAAAGTGTGCCATATGCATCAGACGTTTAGCCAACGTTCCGTGGGTGTGACGTGTGAGGCTGAGACTATGAGGGACATGAGTCTATCTCAGTGACCTTCAACGCAGACAGAGCTCAGTTAGAGAGGAAGAGGACAATCCAAGAGTAGTGCCCAGAGATGAAAGAGAGAAAACACAAAGGTTACATTCTTCTTTTATCCTTGACCATGTGACTTAAACCAAATTTGAGATATTCAAACCGACCAATCAGCAGACAACAGCTGCCCCCACTGTACAAGAGGTGTGACAATTAGCAGGTCTCAGCCAGCCTCTCATAGTTTTCTTGCTTTTTCTTTTTTTTCTTCTTACTTTCTGTACTTCCTCGAATTTGAACTGAACTCATACTTCAATGCTTTTAAATAAATTAAATTGTAATTCTTACCACTGACAATTGTGGTGCAACTATTGTTGCCACAGGTGCAGTAGGCTGGGGAAGGGGAAGGGGAAGGGGCTAGGGCAGGGGCAGGGTGTCAGGCTGATTTTGCTCCATGGCTTTCTTTGCTGTTCCAGCAGCAGCAGGTTGTTCCACCACCCTTTGTGCTGGTCCAGTAGAGGCAGTGGGCTGCTTAAGACAACCGAAAAAATACATATAACAATTCAGAAAGAAAACCATTTCAGTAAATAATACAAACAAAAAAATACTTGCTACATTAATGTTACCTTTGGAGTGTGAAAACCACAGATGCATTTCAGCACACATCCAAGCAAATTTGTCTGGCCACGAGACTGTATCGGATATTTCTCAATCTGTAAGCATTATAACAAATGTAATGCACAATACAAGTGAGTCCCTTAAAGGGGTCATCGGATGCAAAATTCACTTTACAAGTTGTTTGAAGTGTGTGTACACATCCATCCTATAATGATAAAAATCAACCCAGTGTTTTTTTTTAAATCCCTATTTTAAAATCCCCTTTCTCAAATCAGGCTGTTCTGAGGTTCCTGTCAGAATGACGTAGTTCTGTACAGGCCCCGCCCACAATGGTTGACTGACAAGGCCGTCTTACCTTAGACCCGCCCTTAGTGAGCTGAGAGATGGCTGCCATTGTGTCAACTCCGGTGCAGGGGAAGACAAGATGTCTCCGATTAAGCGATTGAAGTGTTTAGTTGTTGGATGTAATAATGAATATAGCAGTCGTCATTTACTCCTGACATCTGAGCCGCTGAAGACGCAGAGGATTAACGTTACTTTCGCTTTGAAGTGAATGCGCCGATCCCCGATCTACATAAATGCGTCTATGTTTGCCCGATTCATTCGTGATCCAGCTTTATCTACAGAAGGAGTATAAGGGTTTTTATGAATCTTTGCAAATCGCCTTTCCTAATAATGTGCTAGTTAGCCAGTTTCGCGGCTGAAGTATTTTTATATATCTATATATATATATCTATGCTCCATAGATATATATACCTAGATGCCTCATTATCGACTGTTTCTATGGGCCGTGATACGTAAGCCATCCGCCATTTTTGGAACGATCTGCGAATCTTTGAGCGCATTGACTGTGTGCGTCTACAACAGCAAGATATACGCTTGTATATCTTTGAATATTCATTGATTATTATGTTGAATGCGAGATGGCTGATGCGTCAACGTATCTGGAGCGGCGAATATGGCATCTACACATATCTTTGGTCTGCTTGTCACTCCACGGAAGAGAGGGCCAGAGTCAGCAGAGCTCACTGGCATTTAAAGCAACATGGACTAAAAAACAGCTTGATGAAAACAGAGCTGATTTTGACAGGGTAAAGAAGGTGTTTTTTACACTACCATTGAGAAATTTTAACCAAAGTATGTTATAGACTTTTCATTAAGACCCTAAAGAATCATATCAACTTGTGTAAAATGGGAATCCGATGACCCTTTAACAGAGCATTAAATTAACAGATTAATTTCTAGGACATGAGTCACTATTTATCTTATATATAATGTTTCAGCTGTCATCTCTCTTTAAAGGAGAGACAAACAAGAGAGCAACATTTCACACCTTCAAACCACCCATTCATTCACCATCCCTTCCCCCACCTTCTCAAATCTCTGAATCTCCCAGTACACAAAAATCTTTAATGTAGCTTTTAATTAACAATATGATATAAATCTCAAAATACCTGCAACATTATCTACATAAATGCTTATAAACAATTATGACACCTGCAATGTCAAATGCAGAAATATTAATTCATGCGTTTATGACCTCAAGGTTAGATTATTGTAATGCTTTATTGGGTGGTTGTTCTGCGCGCTTAATAAACAAATTACAGATGGTTCAAAATGCAGCAGCTAGAGTTCTTACTAGAACCAGGAAGTATGAGCACATTAGCCCGGTTCTGTCAACACTGCACTGGCTCCCTACTAAACATCGTATAGATTTTAAAATCTTGTTAATTACTTATAAAGCCCTGAATGGTTTAGCTCCTCAGTACTTGAGCGAGCTCTTATCGCATTATAGTCCTTCACGTCCACTGCGTTCTCAAAACTCTGGCCATTTGATAATACCTAGAATATCAAAATCAACTGCGGGCGGCAGATCTTTTTCCTATTTAGCGCCCAAACTCTGGAACAATCTACCAAACACTGTTCGGGAGGCAGACACACTCTGTCAGTTTAAATCTAGATTAAAGACCCATCTCTTTAACCTGGCGTACACATAACACACTAATACACTTCTATTATTCAAATCCGTTAAAGGATTGTTAGGCTGCATTAATTAGATCAACCGGAACCGGGAACACTTCCCATAACACATGATGTACTTGTTACATCGTAAAAAGATTGACATCTACGCTAATATTAGTCTGTTTCTTTCTTATTCCGAGGTCACTGCAGTCACCAGATCAGATGGTGGATCAGCACCTAGAGACGACCTCTACTACAGCCCTGAACGTCAGCGGAGACCAGGACACCTAGATGAGCCCCAGAGACAGACCCCCAGTGAGGACCCCGTCACCTAGAGAGCCATCAGGAAAAGACCTCGGGAACCTGTTGAGCCATCCAATCTGACTTTGCAGCAGTTGGAATTGAACTGCTGTGTCGTCTGGCCAGAGGAGAAATGGCCCCCCGACTGAGCCTGGTTTCTCCCAAGGTTTTTTTCTCCGTTCTGTCACCAATGGAGTTTTGGTTCCTTGCCGCTGTCGCCTCTGGCTTGCTTAGTTGGGGACACTTCATTTCCAGCAATATCGTCGACTTGATTGAACAGAATTTTTTTTGAACTGAACTTAGCTGGACGATGCCATCACTGAATTCAACAATGAAATGCCTTTAACTGAAAATTGAGTGTTTAATCTTGTCATTTTACATTATTGACACTATTTTCCCATTTTGATATTGTGCAGTTGCTTTGTCACAATTTGTATTGTTAAAAGCGCTATATAAATAAAGGTGACTTGACTTGACACCTGGTTTACATTGGTGTAAGCTATAACATTACACAACCATCACATTATCTGATGAATGGGATCAGGTACATGTTTGTACTGTTGTAGAGCCCATGTTACACCTCTCTTCATCTCCTTGCACTGGCTACCAGTTGCAGCTCGCATCAAGTTCAAGACACTGATGCTTGCATACAGAACGACCACAGGCTCAGCACCCTCCTACTTCCACTCACTATTACGAATCTACATCCCCACCAGAAGTCTGAGATCTGCTAGTGAGCGACGCCTTGTGGTACCATCACAGAGAGGCTCAAAATCACTCTCCAGAACATTCTCGTTCACCATTCCTGGCTGGTGGAATAATCTTCCCACCCCTATCCGGAATGCTGGATCCTTGTCAATCTTCAAGCAACAACTGAAAACTCATCTCTTTCGGCACTACTTGACTTCATCCAAAAAAACAAAAAACAAACAAAAAAAATCTTAATCTTTCCCTTTATCTTTCTCTCCTTCCCTTGCTAGCTTGTACTTATTTGAACAATGACTGAGACTTGGTCTTACGAGCACTTCCTCTGTCTGATTGCCTCTTCAAGATGAATCGCTT
>JALXFT010002872.1:0-22756 GCA_023376895.1 Aspiorhynchus laticeps | reverse complement strand
TTCTTGGGCCAAAAATAAAACTGGGTTTTTAAGTATAAAAATGTAATATAATTTGGGGAAAGGCACTTTCACATTACCCGGGGTTATTCATTAAAACCTTCCCTCTCCCCTTCCCAATACAACCAAAAAATTATCATTTTTATCCGTTAGAAAATCGCCACGTTTTATTTTGTGTCGCCATCTTACTCGTGTAACTACTCATGTAAACGTCTTTAAATAGGGAAAACATGGAAGTGTTTGGTGGCTTCTAAATTTATCCCAGTTTGGATCCTAAGAAATGAATGGTGCTAAACTAAACGCTAGCATAGTGGTGCCCGCGCTAGAGGGATTAAAGTGCACGGACTGAGACGGGAGAGGTACATATCAACTCTCTAAATTGAGGGAAGAACATATTGGAATATGGAAAAACGGTGGCGTTTTCCTTTAAGCTTTATGCATTAATTTCATTACCACCATTTTTGATATTATATTTGTATTATATCATAAAAGTACGAATCCAGAAAAATTAAGTCAAACCAGAATTTATGAATTGTTATGTATTATTAATGATGAATATAAGTTGTTAAACTAATATATAATCAATAATGAAATTTACTTGATTGTTTTTGATTAATGAAATTTGAATAAACACATGCTTCCAAACATTTGTTCAACCAAAAAAAAAACAGTTTTGATTGTTTAATACCGTATACCTTGATACCGTGAAACCGTGATATTTTCTGAGACGATTATCATACCGTGAAAATCTCATACCGTTACAACCCTAGTGACGATACATCGTCGTATCGATTTATCGAACACAGCACTAGTGATGACAAACTCATGCAGGTTCGTAACTTTCTGATCCATCCAAGAGACCATTTAACTATTTTCTCTACCCAAATCAAAATCTTCAAGTAAGCTTCCATCCATTGGAACTGCAGCAAAGCCCAATCTCCATAAGACTGGGCAGGCACAATGGCCAACAGATGGTCTTGTTGGGGGGGACAACCCTATGCCAGCACATCCTGTCATGCTAAATTTACCACACAAGAAAGCAAGATTTCCCAAAAGGGATTCAAAGAGGATACTGCTAATTTACTTTCTTAGGCAGACATGCCTGGCTACCTTGATTTGAATTACAGTACAACTAGTAATATGTTTCCAACTTGACTAACCTGGTGATTTGTTATGCATGAAGTCCAGACATTAATTGCATGCATGCAAAAAAAAATAGTTTTACGCATGATGTTTCACTGGTTTGTTGTTTGTACATTACTCATTTAGCTCAGCACAAAAACCCATTAATCCAAGAAAACACTTAATATTCACAGTCTTGTGAGCTTTGGGTATATGAGGCCTTTTTTACTGGGTGGCCAAGAGTTGTACGTTGTACAAAGAACGTTGGAATTCCAGACTGCTTATTTTAAGCTTTTGGCACAGGTGCTTTGAGTGGTCAGGGCAGCTGAGAGAGGTATTAATACATTCTTTGTATAAAGATAATGAGGCCAGATGTTGACTTTTGAAATGTGTTTGCTTCAAAAAGCACCATTCCCTAACTCTCATTGGCTCACATTCATAGATGTTAAGTACCCTATGGCCTACATAACAAAATAATCTATAAATGAGAAATAGCCGGTGCTTGATTTGATTATTTAAAAAGAAAAATAGACAGAGAGAAAGAATCAAGTAGAAAAATATGTGTGCATGGAAGTTGGGGGTGGGGAGGGCGAGCAATCCTCTTAATACCACGGCAACTAGTGTGGAATGTCTACAGTAGGTCCGAGAGACAGCTGCTCCATCTGTTCCTGCCATCAATTCTCTCTCCTCCGGCGCAAAAATGAAAAGAATCAGGATGCTCTTCATCAGCTCTCTCAAAGACATCCAACTGCTACCACCGACCTGCGCAAGTATCCAACTGATGCCACACAAAATAATATGAATCCCTCCTTCTGTACACCCCAAAAAATCACCTCTAATACAGCAAGTCCTTTCACATTTGCACCGTTCATATCACCGGCCACTTTTATGCATAGGAGATTTGTTTCTTGAATAATTCATGACCCAACAAAACATCCCCCACTACCCCGCCCCAGTCATGAACAGATAAAAGGGAAAGGAAGATAACTTACCAGTTTCTTCGTCGATAGTAAAGATCCCCAGACCCGAGCCATCCCGAATGGAGTAACGGATTTCTCCATCTCTTCCTTTATCCTCATCCTGAGCTGTGATTTTCATCACTAATGTTCCAATGGGCACATCCTCTTTGATATATCCCTTATCCACAAATGATGGGAACAATGGCCTGTACAGATTCTCGTTCACATCCACAACCTCCACCTCAATGTGACAACTTGAGGACAAAGATATCGGCTTCCCTTTGTCCTTCGCCCTTGCTGTGAGACTGTACACTTGCTTTTTCTCGTAATCCAGATTCTGCACGATTCGTACGGCGCCACTCAATTTGTCTACTTCAAATTTCCCATCCCCGTTGTCAGCGAGGCTGTATCGTACCTGGCTAGATGGCCCAACATCTGGGTCGTGAGCTTCCAGCCACATTATAACAGTACCAATGGGTAGATCCTCACGTACTCTCACCTGATAATTTGGAGGAATAAATTTCGGAGGGTTGTCATTTACATCCTCCAGTGTGATTTTAAGCAACACAGTCGAGACAAGTTGAGGTTCACCAGCGGCCTGGTCACGAGCTGCTATCTTGAGAATAAAACTGGGTTGCACTTCACGGTCTAGAGGCTTCTTCACCGTAACGATCCCTGTTTCCGTATCAATAGCAAATTGATCTGTGTCTGCCAATATGGAGTATCTGACCACACCATTATCACCAAGATCTTTATCTTTTGCTTCAACTTGAATGATCCTGTGCCCACTGCATTGCTCTCGCTGATGTCCACCGAATATGCATCCTGTAAAAATTGTGGGCTGTTGTCATTAGCATCCAGGATTTTTACATCCAACAGACGTGAAGATGACTTCTGGGGTATTCCAAGGTCATACACGGTAATGTTCAATGTATAGTGATCAGTTGTTTCTCTATCAAGTGGTGCATACACTTTGAGCCATCCGCTGTCCATGTCAATGGCGAAACAACTTTCAGTGTCACCCCCAGAGATAACATAAACCAGTTTTCCATTGAAACCGCTGTCAGAATCCGTGGCACTAAGATGGACAATCCTGGCCCCAACAGGCAAGTCTTCCTTGACCTCAATCACACTGGGAAAAGTTTCTGCAAACTGGGGCGCAATGCGGTTCACAGAGTGAAAGTCTTGGAAGTGGTCTTCGGGTTCGTTTTGGCTGTGGATCTTGCTTCCTTGCAGAAGCTTTTCTGCCAACATGCTGGCAACTCCAGTATCAACACATTTCACTTGGACTGGTTTACGAGCCGTAACGACCGTAATGTTCAAAAACATGGGCTGAGTTTCATGTTCTCCATCACTGGCTGTGATCTGCAAACTGTGATAGGACACTTTTGCTGCCTCACCCTCACTCAAAGGCTGCTTTAAGGACAGAATGCCTGAGTTTGGATTAATTTCAAACAGATTCAAGTCATTCCCAGATTTTATTCTGTACCTCACCAACTGCAACTCATCAGCATCGATAGCAGACACGGTTGTGATCTGCTCACCAACACCATGGTCTCTTGGCACAGTTACGTCACAATCAACATTCTCAAAAAGTGGCTTGTTGTCGTTCAAGTTGTTAAGTGTGACTGTAACCTGAGTTTCCACCTCACGTCGAAAAGGGGAACCCCAGTCTGACGCCCGCACTTTCAAGGTATAAATCCTTGGCATCAGTTCATAATCCAAAATCTCTGAACTACTGATGACACCAGAGAAGTAGTCAATGACAAACGGCTGGGGATTCACATTGGCAATGCTGTAAGTGACATATCCATTTTCACCACTGTCTAAATCAGTGGCTTTCACTGTTAGTACACTAGTACCTATGGGCATATTTTCATCAATGCTAGCTTTGTAAGATGTCTGTTTGAATTCTGGGGCGTTGTTGTTCACGTCGATCACATTGATAATTACTTTTGCAGATGCTTTTTTGTCGCTGGTCATAACTTCTAATTCATATCTGTTCACGGAGTCTGCATGAAGGGGCCCAGCTGTTGTAATCAAGCCTGAATCTGCATTAATGGCAAAATGATTTTTATCCAATTTGTGACTAAATGCATACTTAAGTTGAGGATACTTTGGCACAGCTGTTACCATTGCAACAGGTGTGTTCAGTGGTGCAAATTCACTTACATTGACTATGTAAGTTGCTTGACTGAACTTAGGAGGCCCTACTTTAAAGTGGGGGGACATGACATGGATGACCTTTGCAGATGAAAACTGGGGTGGACTTCCTTTGTCTTTGGCTTGCAGTGTTAGGTTGTATCCAAAAGGCTGACTATCCCAGTCGACCTGCTTAACTGCTTTGATTTTATATTCCTTACTGCCTGGACTTGTGCGCATGGCTTTAAACTGCTGAAGAGGGTCGCCCGCAACCACACTGAGAGATGCTATCTCACCATTAGCACCTTGGTCACTGTCTTCGACAGTCACAACAGCATAAGTAGGGTCCTTGTCAGTGTCAGAGGGTGCTAGGGTTACAGCAGGATGACCGGAGCATGCTCGTTGGCCTGCTCCACTCGTACCGTTAACTTAGCCATGCTGCTAAATCCACTGCTACCGTACAGTTTCATGCCTCGGTCCACTGCTAAAATCTCTAATTCATACTGCTTTGTCTCAGAGTAGTCCAGCTTTCCGGTTAGAGTAACTACACCACTTGTGGGGTGGACCGAAAATATATCCGTCCATTCTCTGAAGCTGTAGTAGTACTCTCCTTCGTACCGATATCTGCATCCGTCGCCATCACCTTGGCTACACTTGTGCGAATAGCTGTGTTTTCTGGTAGAGATATGCTATAAGCGGTTGGGGAGAACAGTGGCCGAAGATCATTTGTGTCCAGTACCTGAATCCTGACTTGTGTTCGAGCCTCAGCATTTGAATTCTTTTCCATGGCTTTGACTGTGAGAATATAGTGGTCTCTAACCTCCCGGTTAAGAATAGCACTGCTACCTCCTTTGGTCCTTATTCGCAAAAAACTAAAGTCTCCCAATTGATAGTCCTCAGCTTTGAAGAGGTTCTCATTGTCTCCCGACACGATTTTGTACCGCATTTCCCAGGTAGGATCTGTGATGTAGATTCCCATTTTGACAAGACTTTCCACATAGGTCTTAGCAGCAGAGTTCTCATAAATGGTAGCATTGTAAACAGACTGGGTAAACAGAGGGACTAGCGCAGTGTTGAGGCTTTGGACCCCAGTGCAGCTGCACAGGAGCAGCAGAACCACCAGCAGTGAAGTCACGTGGTTCTGCATGATTGCAGCGCACTCCTCACTGAAACTGCGGAGAAAAAAGAGAAAAATTTGAGATAACACAGCTCCACTTTTAATAGATTTAGTACATTTGGGACACATTTAGGTGGTTTGAGCCTTTCATCTGAAAACTTCATATCTAACACTACTTAAATAATCATTAAGAAGGTATTCATGGGCTGAAGCAGATAAGAAACTGACAGACAACATTTAAATATCTGTTTATGGCATATCATCACTCAAAACAAATATGATTAGTGCATCAGCATCCACAGACACAGCGGCTGACTATTTGTCTATATTTCCAACATCACCATAGACACCATGGGCGACATTAGGGGGGGCAGTTGCCCCCCCTGATATCGTCAGTCATGGAATCTCTGATGTCAGCCCAGGCCTGGTTTTATGGGGTACTAGACGGCGCTAAATACCCTCAAACGAAAGCAAACACAATTAAAAGATCTGGAAAACTATCCAACGTGTTTTTGCAGCGTTGAGCAATGTATCCAATCAAAGAGATATCTGTTGATTTCTTCAACGCAATGGCCAATCAGAAACGTTGTCATTTTTCAGAATTCACTCACAGCTGAAAGCGCCGGAGTTTTGCACGCTCGGCTTGTGAATCATCTCATGATGACTAGCCTAACTCAGGGGCGGCGTTTCCGTATGGCAGAGTATGGCAGTTGCCGTGCAGTTCAGGTGTGCCGTGAAAAATTATCCAAACTTCATATCTCTATTATAATTCGTTATTATTATTTTAAATCGGAGGGTTTTAAAAATGTTTAACCAATGATAAGCATTAAAAAGAGCTTGTCAGTCAAACTTCGTAACGCGGATCATCATGCTCTCAGCGAAACCTCGCAACTTCACCCCCGCCTCCATTCAGATTGATGTGCCGCGCACAGTCTGGAAGAGACAGATCTCCCTTTTTCGCAACGAAAGGGTAAATAAATAATTGATGTTTGAATAGTACAGCGTTTTCTTTACTCAAACACTATGTCTGCAAAGGCTAATGTTTTTGTGTGCTTGAAGAGCGGAGAAGAATATTACAGAATAGTCCCATGACTGATCGTTTATTTTTTTCCTCGTGTCTCACCACAGTGATTCAAAACGGACGCATGTAACGGTTCAAGTGACATGGGAAAAAGACACGGAAAACTTGAACATTAGAAAATCAGCGCGATGTGCGCTCATTTGTGGTTCAAGATGAAAGACCATCAACCGACACTTAAAACGGGAAGCATCACCATTCAAATTAGCAGTAAAATTCAAAGCTCCACAGTTTAGTATACGCAGGCAACCTTTTTAATTTATTCTTCACTGCGCTGTATTGACACAATGCGTTGCAATATGGTAGCTAGGGATGGGTACTGAAACTCGGTATTAAATCGGTCTCGGGGCTAAATTATGAAAGACTGGATTATCAATAAGCTCTGACGTTATCGGTTCTGCAGTCGGTACTGGAGAAATTAAGAAAAAACACATACATTTATTGTTGCTATATATACACATTATCTTGCAAATTCTCTCTCACCAGAGTTGCCAGCTGTTTTAATGTGCAATAATATTCAAACATTTTTCTATTATGCATTTTTGCTATTCGCAATTCAGAAGCGAGATCGCGCTCACGCGGAAGAGCTTCAGCACACGCAACACGAAAGCTCCGTTTAATTATGATGAGAGAACTAACTATTCAAACACCTGCTTACGATTTAGGCCTGTGGCTGTTATATTAAGATACGTTTTTTTCGATTTTGGCCTCTAAGGATTATAGCTGCGTTTCTTCTAGCACAACTTCCATCTCTTTACAGCGGTGCGCATTCGTTCCTCCCTAACCAAAACATCAGAATCATCATCGGTGATTGTTGTAAGATGCCGTCTTTACTGTTGCTAAATTGCGGGATATGTTTGCTAATAAAACGTAGAAAGTACAATCCGCGCGAGAGAAGCTGTTCCCCAGGCTGAAATGTGTGTGTGTGTGTGTGTGTGTGTGTGTGTGTGTGTGTGTGTGTGTGCGTGCCTGCGCAGCGCACTCCAAAACGGACAGGCAAATTACACTTTGAGCTTCGGGCGCATCCAAACGATCAAATACACACAAAATATGTCCAAATGGCCGGCTACGAGAGTATTCACTTAAACATATTTTATGTCTTAAGTGGGCGAGAACAGTTGGGAGAAAATCCGATTTGTGTCAATATTTTGTCTTAAAATGACAGACTGGCGCTTGGACCATCAATGTTAATCAAAGAACAAAATGTGAGAGAAAATCCCCACGGCTCTTAATCTGAATAACGTTATAGCTTTAATAAGCATTAATCTATCAATACATACAGTGCAGTGTTCATTTACATTTGATTACTTTTTAGATTTCTTTTGTAGCTATTACTTACCTGAACATTGATATTAGTAGACCTTCATGGAAAAATGAAAGCACTGTTTATTTCATTTCATTTGTATATTTGTTTTATTATATTTGTCAGTTTTTTTAACTTTGTTTCTTTGTTCATGTTCTTACTGTATCTTATCTTATGTACTGTATATAAAACACTAAAAATGCATGCACACTGGTGCATTTATAAATTGATGTTTTATATTCATTTAATTAAATATTTATTTTACATTTCAGAATATAAAGCAATGTTAATTCAGCTCCTAATCTGTCATATACTGTATATATATATTATATATATATATATATATATATATATATATGTGTAATATATATATATATATATATATACAAAAAGTACAGATAAGAATACCGTTAAAGTACCGGATCGATAAGCGGTATCGGTAAGAGTAGTAATACCGTTAAAACCTTGACGATACCCATCCCTAATGGTAGCTCATTGCTTTGATGCATACATTCGAAAAATATTTATTTTTCTTTCCTTTTTATTTTTTTTGCTCCCCCTGACTTGAGAGTCAAATGTTGCCCATGATAAGACACCATGACAGCATATAGGCCAAATGATGAATTGTTGTGAACACTGTGAGGATGGAAGTGCCTTTTGTGTATACATATAAAGTCACATTCCACTGCCTCTTGAATAAATTATAGCCTACATTATTCTCACTGCCTCCTGCCATACATCTTCTTCAGCTAAGAACAAGACAATGTGTACAGAGATGTATTCAATAATGGTTCAAAACATAAGTAGGAAAACATTAAACAATTGTCAATGAATATGAAAACTGATCAATCACAAACCTTTCTTTTTCTTTTTCATCTCTACTTTGACCTGCATTATTTACCAGAACTTACTGATACACTATAAAGAAGTGCGTATTACCTATTTAATCATATGTATTAGTGGTAATAAATGCATTATTATAGTGGTTCGTAGTATTCGTAGTATTGTTTAGCCTATTTTCTGATATGCTGCACATCAGGAAAGTGCCATTTGCTTGGCTAACCATGTTAAACACATCTCAAGAAAACTTTCAGCGTTCGTTTCATCTATTCGCATTTGCTAAAAAAATACGCACATATTCGGCTAGCTTGTCGACAGACGGCGCAATGTAGAAATTCATAACATTAATACAACATTTAACATTTAGTAATGATTTTATGTGCAAAGCAATTTACAACAGAGGACTTCACACTCCGCGAGAGCGTGCTCGAGATTTCCAAACGTCCTCGCGACTATTCCGTGCCCTCCAGCGTGTAACACAGAAAAAGACTCACAGTCGTTAAAATGACGTTTAGTTCAGAAATGAAATAAATATGACTGAACTTTCTCAGCGTAAACCAAGAACCATTAAACCTCTTTGTTGTTAGCACACTAAACAACATACTACATGATTTTGTTCTTCACAGGAACCTCAGTGTTAACCCTCCTAAATATATGGCAATTTAGCCTATGGAATGGAAACAAAATACCAAAGTAACAAAAGACGGGCTTCTGCTCCGTTGTTAAAGTGTATCCCCATCCCCCAGTCCGTCAGTTCCTATTCATTTCACGTCGCCACACTGATGCCTTCATGCGCTGGCCAGATGTATGAACTGTTCCTATTTGAAAACAATTAGCTGACCACTCTGGACCGCTTAATCTTAAATAATTCAACTGCAGCTGAACACATTGAGTATTCCAACAGCTTTGCCAAGCTACGGTCAACTTCAAGCTGCCCTATTTCCACCATGCACGGAGAGCAGAGTGGAGGACTCCCAACGGCAACTTTACACCGCGAGGCGAGCTGACTGAAACTTTTACGCATTTCTGAAAATAGCACAAAACTAGAACACGTCCAAGAAGCCCTAGCGCAATTTTAAGACTTCCCAAATCGTACATACCTATTTCAGTACTAACGTCCTTTGTTTGGTGGCTTTTCATGAAGTTTATAAGTTCCGAATCTCTGCATGGTACCGACACTCTCAGCCGCTCTCTCTGCTCACTGAACTATCCGATCAGCGCACGCACACACACACACACACAAAGCGCTCTTAGTATCTCTCCGCGCTCCTTGCCCAGCGCACGGATCTACTTCCTATTGGCATGAAGATGAAACGGCCGTCGCTCTCCCCTCACAGTGGGACGGGAGAAGTCTTTGATGTTTTATTTTATGTGCCAAACCTCTGTCTCTAATGAAGAAATATGCTGAATCATGCGTTTTTGGAACAAAGCAGAGAAATTATCTCCATGGCTGTCAGCATTTGAGATACTCGTCATGATAAAAGCCCTACGCGCAAGGTACCTATTACCCATCACTAAGGATGTCAAAGTAACACCGGTATTTCAGTACCAAGTCGATAGAAAAATTAAAAAGATACATCAATGCCATTTTTTTTTTTCTAAAGCATTATTGCGTTTTCTGACTCATATGCAACTGTGCTCTGTGAAAAGCGTTCGCAACTGAACATTTACACACGCACCACTCATTCAAATGCTAACCTGGTTATTATTAATGTTAACAAAGTTGTTTATGTCTTAGGTCTATAAATATAAAAGGTGAATATGTGTCAAAATATCACATTTATAGATTAGAACATCCAGTGTAATTGCAGACGGTATAAACCAAACATGAAAAGAGAAAACCATGTCAGCATAATTTATATAATGAATCGCCTAATATCGAATTCGAATCAAAGTAACATTTGATTAACATTGCTCGATTATTAAGCATATTGCTATAAGAACCCTGAAAACCTAAAAGCAAGAACTTAATCCTAGTTCTATTGTATTTTTTTTTGTGCTTCTTCTTGTCATTTATTTCTCATTCTGTTATTGGCTTACAATGTCTTTATTTATTTCAGAACGTAAGGCAATATTTGCTTAATTAAGAAGTTGGTTATTGCTAATATTTGCAGTTGTGTTGCGAATCGAATCACTTTCCGTGCTGGTATTGCAATGGAGTGAAACCGTGAGAACTCCATACATTCTTTACATGTTGAGGTGTAGCTATTTAATAAATAAAAACTCAAAAATTCAAAGCAACGTCCCATACCACATGGAAACCGGGGGAAAGTTGTATCGCCAGACGGAAAACCTTTTTAAAGCGTGGCCCCAAGCAAGGCACAAGCACTCTGTTGCTCGCGAATGATGGCGCTGTCTCACTGCTGTGCCAGAGCGCGAGCGATCCACGAGGCTGTGCGCTCTATACCTCAATCTGTGCAACTCACTTTATAATGCTTACATCCAGTTGCGTGTGCCCATTGTCTATGCATGACCATATAGTATTATGCGTAATGACGGTGTTAATAATTATGCTAATTATTGCTGGTTAAGTAGCACAGGTAAAGGAGTAGTGGTTGTAGTAACAGTGTAGATGCAGTAATGCTGTTTTGCCTTTTTTCTGCAATGCATTTTGTACTAAAAGTAGTTGCATTCGTTGAAAAGCTATTGTGAAAGAGGCTCACCAGATTCAGCGAGCAAAAGCCGCCGCTCCAAAGTTGCGTCTAAATGATCTCCAGGATGTGTAGGCAAAAAGAGTATGTGAGCATATCTTCGCATGGAGATTCAGTCAAAACTCGCAATAAATCCGGCTCGTGGTGTAGTAGCCCCTACACTTCCTCACACATCCGAAATCCTCGTGAGCAGGATTCCACGCGGCCACGCGTGCAGAGACTATCCACAATACTCACTCAGAGCTCGTGCGCTCAGGCAGTGGAGGAGGCGCGCGGATCCTCCGGGATGCCTGGCTGGCTTTCCGCCGCTGTGACGTCACCGCTCATTTGAGTCTGTGATCTCGCCTCTACCGTACGCTTTGACGTTTCGCACTGACAATAAAGGCTGTTTATTGAATTATCAGCGTAATGGAACTTTGTAACTTTAGACTTTAGCTGTCAGTGGCGATCCATTACATTAGGATCAATAACGTAGAACATCCTGCCTCTCAAATAGACTTTTTATTCAGTTTAATAGTTAAATTCTTTGCCCAATCTGAGAATGTGAAACATCTTGATTGTATAAAGTTAGTATATTGACCTTTGTGTTTGAAGCTTTATTATAGCCGAAATGTGGCATGTTGCTTTAATAAGAACACCTGATGTTCATTAAGTTTGGACTCATAAAACATTTGCCCCGGGGACTCTGTGAATTAGATACATTAGGTCCCTTTGTGTGTGTGTGTGTGTGTGTGTGTGCCTCCACTCCTCCCCTGACCATTCATCAAGATGCAAAATCGTTCAGTCACCCCCAACGTTGTGCCTCCTTAACACACTCATGCAGACACTGCATCACTCTGATCCCCCCATAAAGGTTTAATTGGATTCCGGTCAGGTGACGTGAGGGAGCCGGCCGGTGTTTTTGATCCTGCCAGCACTGAGACATTCCATTGCTGGTCTGGAGTTTGTGGAGTGCCGGCCCTAAGAGAGAACAGCCGGCATGGAGGAGGTGCATCCAAGTCTGTGTGTGTAGGAATAAACGCTTCACAACTGGAAGTCTCAGCAATGGCAGGGAGTAACTTTTTTTTTACCTTGACATCTCAGAATAGTGGTCATGAAGGGTTTTTAGATTTCTGTGAATTTTTAAGTTCAGCTTTTGGGACAGATATAGGCTAATTGGTAGTTGCAATATCAATAGTAATTAAACATCAGCAATGATCGAAGGGATAGTCCATCCAAATAAATAATGAAAATTCTGTCATCAATTACCCATCCTTACAGGTATGACTTCGGCTTCGGTTGAATACAAAAGAAGATATTTTGAAGAATGTTGGTAACCAACATATCGGTTTCTATTGACTTCCATTGTATAGACTGAACATACAATGAAAGTCAAAGGGATTTTGTTACTAACGTTCTTCACATATGTATATATACAGTATTGTGATGTGCAGAAGTAAGTCAGTCATAGGTTTGTGCAAAGGTTAGACCTTTTTTACTGGTGCCCCCTGGCTGGTGCCCCAGTAAAAAAAAAAAAAATCACTGTGCCTGATAAATCTTTGTTTGTCAACAGAGATTACTATATAACAATATGAGAACCATTTTCCTTGAAAATATTTCAGCAATCATGCTGTGTTTTGAGCCAACCGACTTTCAAAATATGGGAAGTATAAAAGATTAAATTATGTTGACACTTTTTTGATAAGGAGCCTGTGCTTCAGTAGTGATTAAAGGATAGAAATGCTGCAGGGTTTGTAACGACATGATAATGAGTAAATAATGACAGAATTTTCATTTTTGTTTGGACTATCCCCTTAAAGATATTGAGTATGACACAGACTTTCTACCACTTTCTTCATATCAGTGTCTTTATTCCACAGAGTTGTAGCCAATGTGATCACAGCAATATTTGGTCACTAAATGAAATCTAAATGATTTATAAAAAACAAACAAACAAAAAAATCTCTAATTGAAGTTCCTTTTAAAATACAAATAGACACATGCAGTTACACTTCTTGAGTGTTCATGTGATACGAAAGTCACTTAGATTAAAATGACTGCCAGCTTCATACATTGTGTATGAAGTACATCATATATGCTGACATATATTTTTATGAAAAATGACTTTATGTAATGCCATATGTCAATAAACAATTTTTTTCCAGTAAACATTTTAAAAAGGAAATAAGAGGCTTCAACAGTCTTACCATATTTAGAGAATGAGGCATTTTGTGATGAACATGACAGTCACAGCATCTCTTTTTCACTTCTCTAGAGAACTTCAGATTATTTCTATAAATCCTTCAAGCATAATTGCGATTTACCATTAACACACCCATACTTGATACCTATTCACTAATACACCCTTGAAATTAACATGGATGATCTCTAGACACTTGGTTTTATTTGCTGCTTTGCCATCCTACTGAGCATGACACATTTCAGAGATTTGAAAGATGTTTTATTTTTTATTTTTTGGAAAAATAGCTTTTTCTCACTCAGTATTATAAGCATTTTTTAGCTACTGATGCTAGTTTTCGCAGTGATGCATGCATTTGTGGATCGATAACAATCTTTGTATTCACACATTGTTTCTGTAATTTCACATATAGTCTGCCTATATTCTGGTATAGAACGCATCACGATCCAACTGATTCACATTTTGCATTTTTCTTTCACTCATAAATGTTGCTCACTACTATGTCACATTACATTACTCCATTAGTAGTGACATTGGTTTAGAAGAGCAAGTTGAATAAGAAAATCAATAGACTTAAGTGAAATATATAAATAAACATTTGTAAACTGTTCTAAGACAGAGAGGGAAAGTCAAGTGTCTGGAATTGCTTTGTATCATGACAGAATATGCTACATCAGGCACTTGCAGTGTAGACAGTTTAGTTGATTATAACTGAAGCGATCTAGCTTTGTTTTGAGCTGTTGTTGTTCTGAAAAATTTACTTGGCGAGGACATTATCCCATTCCTCAGGCCACTCATGGTGAGCAGTTCCTGGTTTGAGAGCATCAGCACCCTGTCGGTGGAGAGGGGGTAATGGTGCGAGAGGCTTTTAGGATGTACTGCAAGAAAAGTGAGACAATAGACCATGTCAAAATATATAAATGTTGCAGAGAGAATTACACATTGATACAAACTCAAAGACAACACAGAATGCACTGTCATGCTCACGTTATGAGGACTGAATGTCTAATTCAGCACTAGCAGATGCCATTCAGTCTATCTAGGTCAGATTATTAAGGTATGGGATTAAGAAACAAGGATCGTTTTAGGAGGTATAAAACAGACAAAAGAGATTTTTACTCTAATAACTGTTGTTTGATTTAAGAGATCTTGTGCGTGAACGCCCTGTCCGAAACTGATGTAATACCTTGTAACATCAACTCTATCAATCCTTTAACATAATGTGCAGACTTTTTATTTATCATAAGATCTCAGTGGTTTTCATTGCACTGCAAGCCTTTTTCCACAGCTGACACACTGTAATTATGTCATATTCAAAAATGACATGTTTTCCTGGTTGAATGTCTCAGAGATATTGTGATTTCTGTCTTGCTGTTTACGACAGGAACAATAACTATGATCTGAATAGGCTGGTTTGTTTTTTAAAAATCAATGTCATGTATTTTCCACACAGTTGGGTGTAAACTAAACAGCTATGAGTTGAATTTCACTTAATGTAACATCAACTTGTCACTGTACAATTATTTATTTAAGCATGAAAGCATTTCTGATGAAAAGTGAAAACATAATATTACACCACAGGAGGAAAATAGTCCTTGTGAAAATGCACATGGTCAGTTTAAAAGAAAAGAACTGTGCAAACTGTAATTGCAATTTGAATGGTACAAGACTGTAAGGCTGATGATACATGGTGCAACTTTTTGAGCAATGTTGCTTGGGAACTTCCCTATTGAGAATGGGTAACACATTTCTGTCTGGATACTTTAGATCGGTCATGGGCCCTGTGTCTCACCTGGTTGCCGGTTGACAGCAACATTGCCCAAAGTTACCCAGCAACATTGCTCAAAAAATTTCCCCGTGTATGATCACCCTAAGAATGCTACGGTAAAAACTACACAAATAGTTCCCCCAAAAATTTAATCTGTCATCATTTACTCACCATCATGTTGTTTCAGACCTGTATGCATTTCTTTCCTCTGCTGAACACAGGAAAATATATTTTAAAGAATGTGTGTAACTGAACAGTTGATGGTAGCCACTGACTTCCATAGTATGGAAAAAAAATACTATATGGAAGCAATTGGGTACCATCAACTGTTTGATTACCAGCATTCTTCAAAGCATCTTCTTTTGTGTTCAACAGAAAAAAAAGAAGCTCATACAGGTTTAGAACAACTTCAGGGTAAATGATGAAATTTACATTTTTGGGTGAACTATCCCTTTAGTTGGTTAACGACAACTTCCCTTACTATATATGGTAGAAAAACTGTATGAATGTAACTGGACATTTTATATAATTTCACAGTAAAATAATGTTAAATGTACATTAAATGTTAAAAGTCATCTTTACGGTGAAAACCCATAAGCTGACATTGCCACTTTATCCCTGGTGAAATTTTATATTGCCATTTTGTTTAATTTTTTTTTTTTTTTTTTATCATTTATGTACATTAGGGTTTTATGTCATATCATATGTTGTTTAATTAACATTTATTGCATTATTTTTATACTTTTTTTAACTGTAAATTTCTGACAAAGAATGTGTTCTAAAACACCTGTAACTGTTATCAAATACTTAAAGGGACCACAAATGTAAAATTCTGTGAACATTTACTTACCCTCATGTCATAAAAATGTTTTTTTAAAAAATGATGAAGCCTTTAATTTTGCATGTATCTTCAATCACCCACTGCGGTTCCCTGCACTAAATCCTGTACAATTTTAAATAAATTTAAAGGTATGTGTGTGCATCTGAACTGGTGCACATTTATGGGATAAGTTTTCTGAAGGGTGTCTGAGTCAGAGTCTTATTTTGAAAGGCTTCCCTTGTCATGCTGGTTTTACCCCTTATTTTCTCTATTCCCCACCAGACGCATTGCCCCTCAGCCATAATCTCATGGAAATAGTGTTGGATTACACACAAAATAAGCATTTCCTACATGGATTTGCATGCTTGGATTAGTACTGTCATGTACTTGAGGCATACGTTTTCCACACACACACACATTAAAACCATGTGGAGATTCTTTGTAAACCATGACTGTCTGTCTGTCACTCTGAAGTTATGCTCTTAATTATCCTTAAGTGTGCAGCAGTTGTTTTCTCTAAAGCATTCTCAAACAGCCAATACGTGTCCCTGCCATGGAAAGAGCTCAAAGCTTTTATTGCAAACAGGAAATGGATCAGCATCAGAGGCAAACATACCCAGTCTAAGATTTTGTGGGATTGAACTCATGATTGATCTTATGGTCTCTGTGACCTCTCTGCATTTTTGTGCATACCCATCTGAGTTGAGTTTCACCAAAGCATTATTGTACAAAGACCATATGTATGGCCTACAAACACATGGGAATCATTCAAGGTGTTTTCAAGGTCTCAGGGTCATTGTAGTAAATTTGAGCCAAGGTTACTGCTATAAATGTGGTATTATTACTCTGAACTCTGAAAGTTGCCCCAACCACTTTTCAGAAGAAGTCGGCACAAACATATTTTAAGTCACACATATTAATATTATATTATAGTGCTGGGCAACGATTAATCGCATCCAAAATAAAAGTTTTTGTGTACATAATATATGTATGTGTACTGTGCATATTTATTATGTATATATAAATACACACACATGCATGTATATTTAAGAAAAATAGTTTTATATATTTATATATAATATAAATTATATGAATATAATTATATACATGTAAATCTTTTCGAAATATATGCTGTATGTGTGTGTATTTATATATACATAATAAATATACACAGTACACACACATATATTATATAAACATAACCTTTTATTTTGGATGCAATTAATCGCGATTAATCGTTTGACAACACTAATTAAACATATCCTAATTTGTGTTTCAAAGATTAACCAAAGACTAATGGTTTTAGTGTGAAATGAGGGTGAGTAAATGATGGCAGCATTTTTAGTTTTTGGGTAACTGTCCCTTTCAAATCGGCAAACTAATTTTTGTGAAATGGTGAAAATGTTATTAGATTTTTTTTTGTTATATAGGCTAATGCAAACATTTTAACATACAGTATATATTTTTTAAGTTTGTTTGATCAAATATTTTGTGACCACTTCAAAAATTATTTGTACAAATACAACCCCAAATCAGAAAAAGTTGGGACAGTATGGAAAACGCAAATAAAAAAAGAAAGTAGTGATTTCTAAATTTACTTTGACTTGTATTTCATTGCAGACAATATGAACACAAAATATTTCATGTTTTGTCTGGTCAACTTCATGTCATTTGTAAATATACATCCTTTCCTGTCATTCAGACCTGCAACACATTCCAAAAAAAGTTGGGACAGTAAAGCATTTACCACTTTGTAATGTTGCCATTCCTTTTCACAACACTTAAAAGACGTTTAGGGACTGAAGACCCCAAGTGATGAAGTGTTTCAGGTGTAATTTTGTCCCATTCTTCCTGCAAACAAGTCTTAAGGTGGGCAACAGTACGGGGTCTTCGTTGTCGCATTTTGCGCTTCAAAATGCGCCACACATTCTCTATTGGAGACAGGTCGGGACTGCAGGCAGGCCAGTCAAGTACCCGTACCCTCTTCCTCCGCAGCCAGGACTTTGTAATGTGTGCAGAATGTGGTTTTGCATTGTCTTGTTGAAATATGCATGGACGTCCCTGGAAAAGATGTCTTCTTGAAGGCAGCATATTGTGCTCCAAAATCTCTATGTACTTTTCAGCATTAATGGTGCCATCACAGAAGTGCAAGTTACCTTTGCCAAGGGCACTGACACAACCCCATACCATGACAGACCCTGACTTTTGGACTTGTTGCTGGTAACAGTCTGGATGATCCTTTTCTTCTTTGGTCCGGAGCACACGGTGTCCATTCCTCCCAAAAAATACCTGAAATACTGATTCATCTGACCACAGTACACGTTTCCACTGTGTGATGGTCCATCCCAGATGCCTCCGAGCCCAGAGAAGTCGACGGCACTTCTGGACACTGTTAACATAGGGCTTCCTTTTGGCACAGTACAGTTTTAACTGGCATTTGTGGATATAACTACGTATTGTGGTACTTGACAAAGGTTTGCCAAAGTAGTCCTGAGCCCATGTGGTGATATCGCTTATAGATGAATGACGATTCTTGATGCAGTGCCGCCTGAGGGATCGGAGATCACGGTTGTTCAGCTTAGGCTTGCGCCCTTGTCCTTTACGCACTAAAATTCCTCCAGATTCCTTGAATCTTTTAATTATTTTATGCACTGTTGAAGGTGAAATATCCAAATCTCTTCCTATCTTTCTTTGAGGAACATTGTTTTTAAACATTTCAATAATTTTCTCATGTATTTGTTAGCAAACTGGCGATCCTCGTCCCATCTTTGCTCCTAAAGGGCTAGACCTTTCTTGGATGCTGCTTTTGTACCAAATCATAATTACAATCACCTGTTGACATCAACTGTTTCAAATCACATCATTATTTAACCAATTTACCTCATTACTAGCCCTAAATTGCTCCTGTCCCAACTTTTTTTGGAATGTGTTGCAGGTCTGAATGATAGGAAAGGATGTATATTTACAAATGACATGAAGTTGACCAGACAAAACATGAAATATTTTGTGTTCATATTGTCTGCAATGAAATACAAGTCAAAGTAAATTTAGAAATCACTACTTTCTTTTTTTATTTGCGTTTTCCATACTGTCCCAACTTTTTCTGATTTGGGGTTGTATACAAAACAAAAAAGCACACACACACACACAAATACTCACATGTGTGCACTCTTGGCCTGTATAAGAAGATCATATATTCTATGAGATTTATCAGGCTTACAGAATGCCCTGGGGTTACATGTTTCTAATCCTCCATCTCTGAGCAGTGATACCGCCTTTTGACTGAAATAAGCTCCATTCTCCAGAGCTAGACTGAGCACATCTACCCTCAGCTGAAGCTGTGCTATTCTCTTCATGCTAATTTAGATAAAACTTAAAATGCAGTCTGAAACTTTTCAATCCAATGGTAATGAGGGCTCGACGATATCTTATCCAGATCTCTGTAGACCAACTCCGTGTCATTCTCCCTGCAAATGGAGTTTTGCTAAGACATGTTTAAAGAACTGGTAGTTGCTACATTTCAGATATTTGCATCCCATGGAAATAGTACATGCCATACTACCCTTATGCCTCTGCTATTTGCTCTCTCAAAAGCAGGCGGTGACCAGTGGCTGTTTTATGCTCCAAAAAGCATGGAGCATGCTAAATTCCAGTTCTGCCAAAGTCATACGATAGCTTTGTGTGTTATTATTTCATTATTTTGCTGTAAATAGGCCCAGAAGCTCTCAAACCCCATTCACACTCGAGTGCATTCAAACCTGGCACATCAAGATCAGCCAGGAGACTTCCGACATTCAATGGCATCTGACGTCACTGGTGTAGAACCTGGTGCAACATGTCTCGAAGCGGCAGGTCTGAATATGCTTAAGTGTGAAAGCCACAAAGCTGCTATATGGCTCTTGAAGTAATAGAATACAGCGCACAAGTCGAATTAAGTGAAAACGTATTTATTTATTTTTTTATCAATTTTTGTATTGGAGATTAATGGCCCCTTGTCACTGTATGCATTCACAGTAGAGGTGTATCAATACAAGAATATATGAGCATATAAGTCAGTACCAATAAAATAAAAAATACAATTTCTAGATACCTCAGCAAACACTAATATGTTATTGAAAACACTCTTAAAAAATAAATAAGTAAATACAATCATTCTATATATCACAATAAACTATTGTCAGTTTTTGCTGTGATATATAAAATAATTGTATACAATTGTATTTATAATATTGAACACACTCTTAAATAAATAAAAATTAACAAAGTAAATTAATATAACGTACTCTTAAATAAACAAATATTGCTTAAAATAAACAGTTATAAAATAAGGAATAAATAAATAAATTACTAGTGATAGAACAAATAAAAACAATAGAACAAAGATATAAATAAATTAACATCATAAGTAAGTAATTAAGCTTGATTCCTGAGTTTTAAAAGGCTCAAATTTCTGTAAAGCTACTTTGAAACAAAATATATTGAGAAAACTACAATGTCTGACTTCACTTCAACAATGACATTTCTCATTTGTATGTGACCTATCCTTTTAATTGTATTGTATCAGTTAAAACTAAATTAATATACAACTAATTTAATGTTTTCCTTTGCACACATTTTAAATTGAAACATCTTAATGGAAATATGGCATTAGAGAGTTTACTATTGAACACAAGTACAAGCAACATAATAAAACTACAGCAAAAAGAACGAATACTGTTTCAGGTAGGCAAAATCATAAAGCATAAAATCTTGTTAGTTATTCAGCTAATGTATGTGAGATCATACAGATCAAAAGAAAGAAAAGGATGACTCAACTTCCTTACGAAGGACCTAGAAGACACTTTTAAGTGTTTGACATTGAGGTTCCTGTTAACATTCTGAATAATATGCACATATCATTTGCATTCCTCTCAACTAGTTGTTTTGTTGTAACAGAATAAAAACAATCCACTGTGTCCACCGCTTTTACTCCCCTGTAACCAAGAGTCACCTGTAACATTTTCCTAATGTGTCTCTCTTTTGACCCCTTTCTTCAGTCTCTCTTCAGTCTCTCTCTGTTGCTCTGCCTCTCAGAAATCTTTTGCTAACCTTCAGGGGCAAAAACGCAGGGACACTTAAGAGACCAAGGTCTTTATCTATTTAGACAAAATGCTTCTCAGCTATTCTAGAAGCGTCCACTGGGGCTCAAATCCTTCATCTCTGAACAGCTCCTGTCCTTCTGATGCATACACACAACAACACACTCTCGCAAGCAAACGTCACACTAGTGACTTTTACACTGCGCCATTATGTCACACTGGTGCTGTATGCATAGGGATGATAGTTGAAAAGGCAACATACGAATGTCAAGACTGCATTTGCTCCACTGGAAAATAAAAAGGGTCTTTTAAAAAATGGACCAACATTTGCGACTGCTTAAGACATAGTTTGGTCACTGCACATTTTAAAGACAAATCAAAATCATTAGCAGAATGACCAGGTCATTTCATTCGCTAGCCTCTGGTCACCTGCGTTTTCTAAAAGTGCCCTGGAGCAGTGTAATTTGAGTATTCCTGCTGCGGACGATGCAGAGAGCAGTGAAGATCAGCGTGAATGTGCAGCCATTAGTATGTCAGAGCACTGAGCCAATTAAGGGCCAGTCAGTTGCTACGGCTCATCAAAAGACTGTATGCTCAGCACTAGATCTGGCACAATCTTTTCTTTCATAAAACGTTTGTTCTTCAATATGCCAAGATTTTGATCAGTTTTAGATCCATACGTTGTTTTCCACCGCTACATATGCATTCAAAAAACATTTATTTTTTGGCTTAAATTTAGGATTTATGTATTTGAATTCCAATTTCCATTTTCCATTTATTTAAAATAGTTTAGAATCAGCATGAATCTGTTTTTCGTAAAAAAAATAAAAAAAAATTACATTTGTAGTGCTGTCAAATGATTAATCGTGATTAATTGTATCCAAAATAAAGTTTTGTTGTAAATGTTTTCAAAATAAATGCTGTATTTGTGTGTATTTATATATACATAATAAATACACACACATATTATGTAAACAAAAACTTTTATTTTGGATGCGATTAATTGTTTGACAACACTATTGTTAAGTCAAAAAGTATGAACATGGTTAAAATATGGCTAGCAGTATATGTAAGATAAACTCAAACAAATTGTATTTATAAATATATAAGCCTGGTTATTATATTATTATTGTGTATAAACACTTTTAGTACTATTATAGAAATCTTACCTTCTTATCCATTTCATTTATAGCTGACATTATGACTGACAAATATGCATCACATTAAGTTTATTCATTTGTTTAACAAACTTGCAAACAAGTGTTTAATAAACTTGCATAAAATGATACAAGTTGTGATACATTTCACATTTGTTTTGAACAACTGTGAATGAGTTTAATGCTGTGTGTGACTGTTTTTCAGTGAATTAAAACACGTGAAAGGATAAAATACTTACTATACTCCACAATTCGCTACACTGTGTTTTTTCCACTAGTTTGTGAATTTGTTTTTTGTCAAATGAAAAAAAATAAACAGTTGAAAATGCCTATATATTACAATATATTGTAAGGGTTGTCCATTTAATGTTTGTGATTATTCATAAAGAAAAAAATACTTTTTTTAAAATATTAAAGAAATAATAATAATAAATAAATAAATAAATGTTAATCGTGCCTCTTTACCAGTGTGTTATTTCAGTAATAAGGCATTTTTCTACCACTGGTGCAAAAGAGCTGTTTAATTATAATGTCAATTTGTCCCC
>JALXFT010002871.1:0-29847 GCA_023376895.1 Aspiorhynchus laticeps | reverse complement strand
TAGGATATAGGCTGCGTGGCGGACGCGTGTTGATTTTCCTTTCCGCGCCTGTTAACAGATTAGAGCAGCCACACTGCCTGCGGGATATGCACGTATCAGGTGCGCGCATGGGCGGCGCTAGGGAGGAGCTAGCAGGTGCTCCAGCACCCCCAAGAAAAACCAAAGCACCCCCATAGCACCCCCATAAAAAATGAAATAAAATAAAAACATTTGACTCATTAAACACATGCATAAATACTGCAATTCAATAACGTGATTTGCAGTCGCACGTAATGTCAGCATTTTATTTAAAAAACGGATCGGTTCCTTGTACCAAGTACTGTTGGCCTGCCCCGACTAAAGATTTTTCTAGTCAACTATTCGCACGTTTATATTAAATTGATAGTATAATAACCATTTAGATTATTGTTTATGCCTATTATTTAGGCGTATTATTCCGCGCTCAAACGCACGCATAACGCTTGCCGCAAAACACTGGCTAAAGTAATGATTATGAATGCATCGGGAAAAATACATTTTACGTATTTATTAATAAACTAGTGCTTTCTCAGACTCAACATCTCCACAGTGGACGTGCCTTTAATAGAGAAATGCACCTATACGGACTACATAATCAGAGAAGATTTGTTTTTTTTTTATTTTAATTGGTTTTCAAGCTTTCTGCAGATTTATTTCTTATGTCTGTGAGCTGGTTCATTGTTGTGACGCGCTCCATTCACAGAGACTGCATGAGACGACAGAAAACACATCCAAAAACGACAGGAGTATAAGCTCTTTCCGCTGGAAAAATAAATAAATAAAAATAATTGCGTGCGCGCCCCATGCAGTAGGCTAAGTGCGATAATACTCACACATTCCTCATAAACATTTGAAATGCGCCTATATAGTGATTTTATTATTCATATAAAAATAATAATAATAACAACCTGTTTTGGTCATATTTACTATTAATTGCCCAGCTCCCCCTGTCATTGAACTAGCACCCCCTCAGCACCTGCGTTCAACATTCTCTGGCGCCGCCCCTGGGTGCGCGGTCCAGCCACACCGCAACCGCGGCCCCGCGACAGAATAGAAGTGAAGCGGATTTTTCCAAAGCAGTTACGCAACAAACCCGCTCCACGTCCGCTACGCAGACAGTGTGTCCCAAGGCTTCGGTTGAAAACGGCAGGTGTTAGGCATGCACAGGAATTTTAAATGTGAGCGAGCGTGGAGCGATTTCACCGGAGCGGGATGAAATTGTAGGTGAGCGGGGAGCGGAAATGAGCGGAGCGGTCTGCTGTGACTTTGAGCGGTGGAGCGGGGGAGCGAACATCCACGTGAGCGGGGAGCGGAAATTCTCACCGCTCAGCTCCGCTCACATGCTCTGATTGTCACACATCTTCTGTTAATATGTGATGTATATGTCACAGGTTAACGAGGGATGTTTTTCACAAGAAAAGGAAGCTGGAAGCCTCCAAGTAGTGCTGCTATGGGAATGCTTCTGCATAATTGCTTCTTGAAGCATTTGAAACCAGTCCAATTGCATGGCGTCATCATGCAGCAGATGACAACATAACCAGGAAGCTCTATAAATAGATCAAGATGGCGCTGCACATGGCAGCTTTTTTTTTAGTTTTTCCTGTTTTTTGTTTGTCAAACATGATCAGTTTCACCAGGGATGAACTGCTGAACATTCGGCAGAACACTCCACAAAATCTCCTACCGGTTTTCGATTATTCTGATGTTTTGCTGAACACAGCGGCGCTGATGAAACTCTTCAGGATGCGCAGATGGGGGAAGTGAGCCGGCGCGCTCGTGAAGCTCAGACAGCGCAGTTTTCGAACGCCGCTACCCAGTATCCATCTGGCGAATCTCCGCTCTCTACCCAACAAAACGGACAAACTCCTTCTGCTTTCCCGGTTAAACAAGGACTTTTCAAACTCTGCTGCTCTGTGTTTCACGGAAACCTGGCTGAATGATGCCATTCATAAGGGACTTCAATAAAGCAAATCTCTCCTGTGAACTGCCAAAATACAGAAAGCATTTTACATGTCCTACCAGAGACAGTAATATATTGGATCATTGTTACACAGCAATAAAAGATGCATATCACTCCGTCCCCAGAGCAGATTTAGGACTCTCTGATCACTGTTTGGTTCATCTTATACTGACTTACAGGCAGAAACTGAAATCAGCTAAACCTGTATTAAGGACTGCAAAGAGATGGACTAATGAAACAGAGCAAGATTTAAAAGCCTGTTTCGACCTCACTGATTGGAGTGTTTTTGAAGCTGCTGCCACCGATCTGGATGAGCTCACAGAGACTGTAACATCTTATATCAGTTTCTGTGAAGATATGTGCATTCCTACCAGGACTCATCTAACTTACAACAATGACAAACCGTGGTTCACAGCAAAACTCAGACAGCTCCGTCAGGCCAAAGAGGATGCCTACAGAAATGGGAACAGAGTCTTGTATAAACAGGCCAAATACACACTGGAAAAGGAGATCAGAGTGTCAAAGAGGAATTATTCTGGCAAGCTAAGGAACCAATTCTCTTCCAGTGATTCTGCTTCAGTGTGGAAAGGTCTGAAACACATCACCAATTACAAGACATCATCCCCCAGCACTGTGGAGAATCAACAACTGGCAGACAATCTGAATGCGTTCTACTGCAGGTTTGAAAAAACACCATTCACACCTCCTGCAACCCCCATCTCCCCCACTCCTGCACTCCAGATCAGTGAAGATGTGGTGCGCCAGGTCTTCATAAAGAACAAGAGAAGAAAGGCACCAGGCCCAGATGGTGTGTCACCAGTCTGTCTGAAAACCTGTGCTGACTAGCTGGCCCCCATCTTCACACAGTTCTTCAACAGATCACTGGAGCTGTGTGAAGTCCCTTCCTGCTTCAAACACTCCACCATCATCCCCGTCCCAAAGAAACCCAAGATAACAGGACTTAATGACTACAGACCTGTGGCTCTAACGTCTTATCTGAAGGCCTCCACTGGACCCTTACTGGACCCCCTGCAGTTTGCCTACAGAGCAAACAGGTCTGTGGATGATGCAGTCAACATGGGACTGCACTTCATCCTGCAGCATCTAGACAGACCAGGGACTTATGTGAGGATCCTGTTTGTGGACTTCAGCTCAGCTTTTAACACTATCATCCCAAACCTCCTCCTGCCCAAACTAACTCAGCTCTCCATCCCCACCTCCGTCTGTCAGTGGATCACCAGCTTCCTGACAGACAGGCAGCAGATAGTGAGGCTGGGCAAACTCACATCCAGCTCTCGTACAATCAGCACTGGAGCTCCTCAGGGCTGCGTTCTCTCCCCACTGCTTTTCTCCCTCTACACCAACGACTGCACATCTAAAGACCCCTCTGTCAAGCTCCTGAAGTTTGCAGACGACACCACACTGATCGGCCTCATTCAGGACGGTGACGAGTCTGCTTACAGACAGGAGGTTAAGGAGCTGGCTGTCTGGTGCAGTCTTAACAACCTGGAGCTTAACACGCTCAAAACAGTGGAGATGATTGTGGACTTCAGGAGAAACCCCCCTGCTCTCCCCCCACTCACCATGCATTCAGTCATTCAGGTTCCTGGGAACCACCATCTCCCAGGACCTGAAGTGGGACATTCACATAGACTCTATTGTCAAAAAGGCCAAGCAGAGGTTGTACTTCCTTCGCCAGCTGAGGAAGTTCAACCTACCACAGGAGCTGCTGAAACAGTTCTACTCCGCCATCATTAAATCCATCCTCTGCACTTCAATAACTGTCTGGTTCAGCTCAGCTACCAAATCTGACCTCAGAAGACTACGGAGGGTAGTCCGGACTGCTGAACGAATCATTGGTACAACCCTCCCTACTCTCCAAGAACTGTACTTATCCTGAGTGAGCAAAAGAGCTCTGGCAAAATCACTCTGGACCCCTCACATCCAGCACACTCCCTCTTTGAACTGCTGCCGTCCGGTCGACGCTACAGAGCTCTGAGCACCAGAACAACCAGACACAGGAACAGTTTCTTTCCCCAAGCAATCCATCTCAAGAACATTTGACAATAAATGTGGAACACACAACACTATTATACATTTATTTATTTAACACACATACTTATTAAATTTCAAATTTGCACCTAACATACCTGTACATGCTAAATTGTCTATTTTGTATATTGTGTTTGTGTTATTTTGCACATTGTCTATTTTGTATATTTGTATATTATTATTTTTATTATCTGTGTCTTGTGTTGTCACTGTCATTCTGTCACACTGTGGAGCTTCTGTCACCAAAACAAATTCCTCGTATGTGCAAACATACCTGGCAATAAAGCTAATTCTGATTCTGAAATAGCACCCAGACACAACAATGTCAACTTCTTGTTCTCATCTTGTAGGAAGACCACTGACAATAACACTTTTTTTATATCAAAGGATCAAGGGAATTTTGGTTTCTCAGTTCATAACCCCTTTAAGATGGAATCAAACAGAAGTGCTCCCATAGTGTCGCTACTTCTGATGAAGGGAAACTTCTTGATATGTCTTTCTTACTTTTTACATTTTGCTTCTCAGATAATTGTATGTTATACAAAAAACACTGATTAACACCTTGTATTTATGCATGCAATATTCTATTATGAACGTGAGAGGTCTTTTTTCACTTTTCACTCTAATTGATCAGAATAGATAGCATGGTAATTTGTTGCAATAATGGCACGGATGACAACAAAGATAATGCATGAAAATGCTGTGGTCAGATTTAAAGGATATCATCATCACTCAAAAATTCTTCATCAGAAATGTCAAACTTGTCAAAGAATTTCTCAGTGGAGTCAAAGGTAGAAGAATGACATTTCGCTTTACTGTACGTCTGAGCTGTGACTTTTAAATCCACTCAAGAAAAGTGAGGGTTACTGGCACGACTGTGTAGTCTCCATTTAGGAAAGCATTATAAGCAGACTAAACCGAAGCTCCTACGCAAAGCCCTTAAACTGAGTTGTGCTGCGGCAACTGAAAATAGCCCATGAAAAGCTGCTTATGCAATTGTATATGTGTGGGGCCCTTGAGAGCATCTCCCCACCGCTTCCAAATCCTGCCCAGCCAGATGAACTATGGGTGCTTACTGGAGCATGTGTGGGAAGAACAATCGCAGAATATACTGCAATAAGACAGGGAACGCTTGTGGGACCCAATCATGAATCGAAATAAGCACAAAAAAAGTACAAAAGAACTGCTTAAACATGTGAAGCGCCTGAAGAAATCAATCCAGGATCCAGTAGAAGAGGCTGAAGAGGCCTGACACAAGCCGGTCCTGTGAGAAGTCCTAATAAACTGTAAGGCCACAGAACATGACAGCGTTTACTAGCATCACCTACACGCGTGTCCGAAGGGTGCAGCACATCTGACCTACAGTGAGACGTCTACAGCACCATCTCCTTCACACCGCTTCACCTGCTGGGAATCAGACGCCATAAGTCTTTGCTTTCACCTTTTTTGGATACATTTAAAAAAAAAATCTTGTTATATGTTGCTTTTGAAATAAACATTGGCCAATTTTTGGCTCTTCCCATGTGGCAAACAATATATATATATATACACTGCCGCTCAAAAGTTTGGGATCAGTAAGATTTGTAATGTTCCTTCTGCTCAACAAGGATGTATCTATTTGATCAAAAATACACAAATTTTAATTATATTATTGCAATTTAAAATAACAGTTTTCTATTTTAATATAGTTTAAAATATAATTTATTTCTGTGATCAAAGCTGTATTTTCAGCATCATTACTGCAGTCTTCAGTGTCACATGATCTTCAGAAATCATTCTAATATGCTGATTTATTATCAATGTTGAAACTGTTGTGCTGCTTCATATTTTTTTGGGGACCTGTGATTTTTTTTTAGGATTCTTTGATTAATAAAATGTTTAAAAGAACAGCATTTATTTAAAAAATAAATTTTGTGTTACAATATACAATGCGATTCAAAGTTTGGGGTCAGTAATTATTTTTATTTTTTTTTAAGAAATTAATACTTTTATTCAGGAGGGATGTGTTAAATTAATAAATGTCATAGTAAAGACTTATATTGTTAGAAAATATTTCTATTTTGAACGAATTATGCTCTTTTTAACTTTGTATTCATCAAAGAATCAAAGCAAAAAGTATCACGCTCCAAAAAACAATATGAAGAGTGTGTAGAACCCTCTGTATACAATGAAAACAACAGCAATGTTCAGTAAATAACCGGTTTAAGATTATTATTAATACTAACCTAATAATAATTTGCAATCTGTACAAGAAACGTCTCATCAAACATTGATTCCCAACATTAACTGATTGTTATGATAATTGTATTAATAACCTCATCAGCCAGATGAACTGATTCGATGAGCATAACTCCAAAATAAAGCTCTAGTCAGCAATATTATCAGTGAACAGAGTGCAAACATATCAAAACACTTGGATTTGAATATATACTGGTATATAGGTACAGAGGAGCTGAAGAAACTGACGTTTTTGTTGCTAAATATGACCACACAATACAATATCATATTGTGAATATATAAAAAATGCACACAATTAAAAGATATCTATAATAAGTAGTTGGCCCAGCAGTCTTCAGTGCAGTTTTAATGAGCGTGAACTGTGGCACATGCACTTGCAATAACACAAAATGCATGCTTTTCTTTCTGCCTGCCAATTTATTTCTCCCTGAGCCAGCGAATCCATCTGATGCCTCGCCAGCCGTCAGCACACGCTTCCAGCATCATTAACACACACTTACTCTTATTCCATTACCTTTTTATTTAAGTTCCCACACTCACGTCAACAAACAGCAGGAGATATTTTTGGACACACTACTTTGGGGAAGTTTTCACCGGAAACTTACAGCACAGTGCTTCATGAAATATGAAATATTCACTGGTTTCAGCAATATGCCGATTGAGCATTTTACACACACGTGCACACACACACACACACACACACACACACACACACACACACACACACACACACACACACACACATGTTGGGTTTCCATGCACACACACACACACACACAAACACGCACACACGCACACACACACACACACACTCTCTCACACACACACTAACACGCACACACACACACACACACACACATACACGCATGCACACACACACACACACAGAGACACAGACACACACACACACACACACACACACACACACACACACGCACGCTCGCACGCACACGCACGCACACACACACACACACACTTATGACTCACGGCCTAATGCATGAGAAACACACTCATCTGAAATACAACACACAGCCAACACCTTTCACTCTCACTAATTTCTTCACAATAAAAACTTTCTAATTTACTAACTAAATTAATAAAACTATTGTCACGGTTATGTTCAGTTTGCTCTTGTTTTCATGGACTCTGAGGCCAAAACCGCAGCTTTGTCTATGTGGTTTGGCCATTCGTGCTCACGCAAACGCAGCAGGTCACTGAAACTGAACATTTTTGTAAACTCCTGCCAGGGTGAAGATTTTCAAAAACTCTGGTTGTTATCGTGTAGACAGCGAAACCAGAGATTTTGGCTTGTGACATCGGAGCCTGTGCTAGAGATGGGACGTTTGTAGATCCAAGATGGCGGCGCGTTCAGACGCAGTGGCTGCTCTAGGTCCCAAAGACGGTGCTTTTATGTCTTTTAATGTCGTCTGTTCGTCTCCAAATAGTGTAAATTTACCGCTAACTCATAAGGAAATCACTCCAAAACACATATATGATCGCTGAAGCCTTCTGGATATCGGCAATGCGTACAAACACCAACTCGCGCCGGCGGCTATTGAGAAGCTACGAGGCCTTTGTTTACTGCTGGAGCCGGACCTCGAGACCGCGGCCTCGCCTACTGACGCTACCCGCACAAGGCGGCGTCGCAAGCGGTGTGAGTGAGGACGGAAGCGCGGTAAGCGCGGAGGTATACGAGCGAGGCTAAGAGCTAATCCCACAAGACCGGCTCTCCCAACACTCATGCTCTCAAACGTTTGCTCTCTGGAAAACAAACTGGACTTAATACAACTCAGTCAGTCTACACAGCATGAGGCAAAGGATTGTTGTGTTTGTTTTCACTGAAACATGGCTAAACAACAACATCCCGGACTCCGCCATTCAGTTGAACAGGCTAACATGCTGCCGATCGGACAGAGACACAACACTTTCTGGTAAGAACCGTGGTGGTGGCTTGTGTGTTTATATCAACAAAGAATGGTGTAACAATACTGCGGTATTATCAAAACACTGCTCATCACTGGTGGAGTTTATGTTTGTGAAGTGCCGACCGTTCTATCTGCCGCGGGAGTTCACGGCCATTGTAATTGTCGCGGTTTACATTCCTCCGTGTGCAAACGCTAAGGACGCGCTTCGTGAACTGTATTGCGCCATCAGTGAACAACAAACAAATAACCCCGACGGCTTTTTCATCATAGCCGGTGACTTCAACCACGCAAATTTAAAGACAGTTTTGCCAAAGTTCTACCAACATGTTAACTTTGCAACAAGAGGAAATAATACGCTGGACTTTGTTTACACAACCGTAAAGAACGCTTACAAAGCTGTACCCCGCCCCCACCTCGGGTACTCAGACCACATCTCTGTTATGCTAATCCCAGCATATAGAGCACTTTTGAAACTCGCCAAACCGGTTCAAAAACTCATCACAATCTGGCCAGAGAATGCTACTTCAACACTACAGGACTGCTTTCAGTGCACAGACTGGAACATGTTTAAAGAGGCGGCCACCTACAACAACCACACAGACCTGCAGGAGTACACTGAAACTGTGACTGCTTACATCAAAAAGTGCATGGATGATGTGACAGTCACTAAGACCATCACCACACGTGCAAACCAACAGCCGTGGATGACAGCAGAGGTTCGTGGGCTGCTAAAAACCAGAGATGAAGCATTTTATCCAAAGCTTTTATCCAAAGCGACTTACATTGCATTCAAGTTACAGTTTCTACATTTTATCAGCTCTTGCTTTCCCTGGGAATCGAACCCATGATCTTGGCGTTGCTAGCACCATGCTCTACTAGTTGAGCTACAGGAAAGCAAGAGCCAATCTGTCCCGTGGCATCAAAAATGCAAAACGGTCACATGCTCAAAAAATCAATAATCACTTCACGGACAGCAGAGACACACGGAGCCTGTGGCAAGCCATTCAGACCATTACTGACTACAAGCCCCCGCCACAGGCCTGTGATGATGATCCATCCCTCCCCGATACACTCAACCACTTTTATTCACGGTTTGAAATGCAGAACGACACACCTGCACAAAAACTGCCCACACCTCCCAACGACCAGGCGCTCTGTCTGTCTGCAGCCGACGTAAGGAAGACCCTATCCAGGATTAACCCACGAAAGGCTGCGGGTCCTGACAACATACCTGGCCGTGTACTGAAAGACTGTGCTGCACAGCTGACGGATGTCCTAACAGATATCTTCAACACCTCGCTGAGCCCACATGTCTAAAATTCACAACAATCATACCGGTACCAAAGAAATCACCTGTGTCCTGTTTAAACGACTACAATCCCATAGCACTGACCCCAATCATGATGAAGTGCTTTGAGAGGTTTGTCATGCAAAAAATCAAAAACAGCCTCCCCAACACACTCGATCCGCTCCAGTTTGCATACCGTCCAAACCGCTCTACGGATCAACAGGTGCCCCACAAGGCTGTGTGCTCAGCCCGCTGCTCTTCACGCTGCTGACCCATGACTGCACTGCCAAGTTCAGCTCCAACCACATCATCAAGTTTGCTGATGACACAACAGTGGTAGGTCTCATCAGCAACAACGATGAAACGCACTACAGAGAGGAAGTGGCACAGCTGGCTGAATGGTGTGGCGCTAACAATCTGTCCCTCAATGATGAGAAGACAAAGGCGGTTGTGATGGACTTCAGGAGGAGGAACTCCACTGACCACCCCCCACTGACCATCGACAGCTCGACTGTGGAGAGAGTCAGCAGCACTAAATTCCTGGGGGTGCACATCACGGAGGATCTCACCTGGACCACCAACACCATGTCACTCTCCAAGAAGGCACAACAGCGCCTACACTTTCTCCGCCGGCTGAAAAGAGCAAGTCTCCCACCACCCATCCTCACCACATTCTACAGGGGCACCATCGAGAGTGTGCTGACCAGCTGCATCACTGTCTGGTACGGGAACTGCAGTGCTGCTGACCGCAAGACCCTCCAGCGGACAGTGAACACGGCTGCAAAGATCATCGGTGCCCCTCTCCCATCCATCCTGGACATTTTCTTTGCACGATGCTCCAGCAAAACCAACAGCATCGTGAAGGACCCCACCCACCCCTCCCACAGTCTCTTCCAGCTCCTACCATCAGGAAGATGGTACCGGAGCATCAGAGCCCGCTCCACCAGACTGCTCAACAGCTTTTTCCCCCAGGCTGTGAGAGCCCTGAACTCAGATCACCCCGCCCCCCTCTGAAACCCCATGCAAACCCCTACCTCCTGAAACATGGACCCCCCCCTCTCCAAACACCCCCCCAACCTTACCTCATCAAAGAAAAAACTGTGACCTTTTCAAGTGTGCTACACACAGGTGAGTGGGCCCGTACAAACCACCTGTAGTAACACACTCTCCTCTATGCACTAGACACTTTTCTTACACTGCTATGTGTACACGATCCCACAAAAGACTCAGAAATATATGTATGTTTACATGCTCATGCACCACTACAAATAATCTTGTACTGTTCCCCAGCCAGCTGCTTGACTCACAATGTTTCTCTCTGCACATGTACAGTATTTATGTGAAGCATTCGCATAGTTTGTATGGTTTGTATTTTTTATCTTTATCTTTAGTTGTATAGGGTAAACACTTATATATAGTAAACTTAGTCAAAATCTGTCAGTAGGTTAGTTGTGTATAGGTTTATAGTGTTTTACTTCATTGTTGTATGTCTGTATTTATGTAGCACCGTGGTCCTGTGAGGCACGACATTTCGTTCCACTGTATGTCCCCACATGTAGCGGAATGACAATAAAGCTCAACTTGAACTTGAACTTGAACTTGTTTGACACTGAGGCTCCGAAGCCTGTTTTACTCTATTGAAGCAGACTGGTTCAATAGAGGCTTGTGTCAAATCTTCGTGATCATGTGACCGATGACGTTTGAGGCTTCATACATCACAATAAACACCTGAAGCGAGGTGACTGATTCGAATCTTTGGCGCGGCTTCATTCATTATAAGCTTGGTGTTCCCTCCCTGCTTCACAGTAACATAGTAACACTTTCATGTGTGGACAATGATTCTTAGAATGAAGACACAGCTGCTATTGCTGAGTATTGCTTTTGTGTTGAAACTGGAATCAACAAGATGTGTGAATCAGTTGAAAGTGGCTGCTATAATTGCAGCTGACCACTAGATGTCACTGGTAGGGTCTGTCTTTGAGGCGTTGAAGCTTTGAATATTTTTTGGTACAATCAGGAAAAAGCCTTAAAAGCTTCACAAGGCTTCATCTGCCCATCTCTAGCATGTGCTGTTATCTCCGCCTACTGGAACCTTTCTCAGGCTTCTGATTGGCCAACATGGCTTTACAGTTGAGATATATCGCCACCTGTTGGTTTGGCATGCTCTTGACAGTGCTTCAAAGCATGCGTTTGTGTTTTCATGTGGCCGGAGATTTTTTTTAAAACGGAAGGAAAAACTCGGTTTATAAAAATACACGTGTACGTGTGGATATGGCCTGAGTTGTGTCCTTGTTTCAGTTCTCCTGCCTTGTTTTGTTCTGTTGACCTAGTTTCCCATCCTTCCCTTGATTGTGTCATTCTGTTCACCTGTGTCTAGTTAATTATCCTCGTTTGGTATGTGTACTTAAGGCCACATCCACATGAAGCCAGAACTTATTTTTTTCCCCTTGTCTAAAGAAATATCTGTGTACACACAAAACCAACACAAAACAATGTAGTATACATGCCAGACCAGTATGTGGCCACAGAGATACACTAAAAACAGAGAAGAAGACTTGGACTATGTGCATAAACTAGTGGTGGGCAGAGCGAGGCTTCGTGAAACACTGAAGCAGTCGAAGCAAATGTGTCGAGGCTTCGAAACATCTCGACACCCGTCTCTACGGTGACACCTAGTGGTCATTTTCAAGTATTGCTCTGAAACAGCATCGACAAAGAACAGTTGAGCGAATTGACGAATTATAACGTATGTTGTGTTAGTTGGATCCACCAAGTGATTTGGGGAGTGGTTAGTGTGCTGTCTCCTTGGGTTCGAATCCTGGGTGAATTGGTCATCGTTACAAAATTATAATGAACAATTAAAATGTGTTTTTATTGTTCTGTTCTTGTAAAGTGTTGAAACATCGGTCTGACGTCTGAATGAACTCTTTGTGAATAAATAAGTGTTATTTTGGTAATGAAAAATAGACAATAAAATACATCAAGCCACAATGTCTTACTTTTTTTTATATATATAAAGTTTTTTTTTTTAAAAATATGAATTGTTCTGCTGTTGATGGACATAGCCTACTTCTTTTTTTACATAGAATTTCTCCAGCCTTTGAAAAAATCCTCTCACAAAAACCCACGAAGTGAAGATGCGTTAACTCCACTTTTATACTTTGTGGGAGTTAGGTTGAGACAGATGTGCAATTGTGTGATTTGTTCCCGACCCTGTCAATCAAACACAGAATCGGCAGGTATGCCACGCCTCCAAACACTTGTGACACGCCCCGATGCTTCGAATCGCCTTAGTCACGTGACATGAGTGTTTCGAATCACGCTTCGGAGCAGTGTTTCGAAACATCTGCTCTTCGGGATCTTGACACCGTGTCGAAACGTCAGTTTCGCGTCAGCCATTCCTAGCATAAACCTTGCGTACTGTATACAAACGAACATGGAACAATACATGTATTTATCTGTGTTAATGTTAGTTAATAAGACAATGGTTCAGTGTTTGTTCATGTTGTTGTTACTGTTACGTGACGCAGGGTGTGTCGAGTGTCGAGACGTGGGCTGATGACGTCATCGTTTCACAAAATATACGGATTCGCGGTCCACACGAAAACACAAGGGAGTCATTTTCAGATTAATTCACTCTGGGACCCGGTTTCAAAAAATAGTGGTTTCACGCTCCCAAAACATCAGATCCGTTTTGGACGAAACGCCAATCCGATACAACATTTTTGCGTATAGAGCTAAACGCGTCGCCGTGTGGACGGGGCTTAAGCTCCAGTCTGTTCGGTCTCTAGTTTGTGGGGTCTTGTCGTTGTATACGTGTGTCACCAGCCTCCCTTGTGGGCAGTGTTGCCAACTAATTTTCAGAATAAGTTGCTAAAGGAAGGTTGATTTGTTGCTAAATGATGTTGTGACGTCGCTGCGCGATGACGTCATTAGATGCAAAATTGTGTCACTGCATCAAATCGCAGCGAAAAATATATTTTATATATGTTAATGTAGATTTATTCGTAAAATAATATAAATGCATAATATAACATTAAAATGTAAATAAGTATTTTTAAATACATTACATTTTTGAAAACGTACACATTACAATTTCGTTTTTTTTATTAGCTAGTAAACTAGTAAAACTACACATTCTGAACAGTTAATAGTTTAAGCAGTGTATTAGTAGTTAGTTAGTGTGCTACACTCTACGAAAAGTCTGTAAAATAGTGCACAATCTACTATGTTAATGAAGGAATTTTCTGTATTGATTTTTCCACATTTTTAATTATGCATTAAATTTTGTGTTTTCGGGTTACAGCAGATTATGGATAATGTCCCTCGAAAATTACTATTACTTTTTCAATTTTTCTAGATATTTTTCTTACAGTGTACCAACTGATCAACAATCGCAGGTACAAGCTACTAACAAAGTGTATCATAAATGAACGATTATTACTAAATTATTTTATTATTATTAAATGAAACAATTGCAAATAGCAACTAACTTAATTCACGTGATGTGTGTACTACTAGGCATCTTTGGTTTTCTCTTTTTGTGTAATTTAAAAGGTTTATCATTTGAGTCACTTATCAAAAGTTGCCAAATAAATGTTTAAAAAAGCTAAATTTGTTGCTATAGGTGTTTTTGGAAGAAAAAATTGCTAGGGTAGTCTGAAAAGTTGTTAAATTTAGCAACAAAATTGCTACGTTGGCAACACTTCTTGTGTGGATATTAACTGTCGTGGATCTATTAAAGACTGTTAAACCTTCATTTTCACGTGTGTTCATTGACAGAACAGTGTGACAACTATATTAATAAATATTTTAATAGAATTCAAATCATACCAAAAATGGCCTGAACATATATTTGCTAAAATATGTTTCAAAATTGATTTATGTAAATGTATTTTATACCGGTATATTTTTGAAAAACAAAAAACATAAATTTAGTATATACCTAAAACATATTTGGGCCACTTTTTTATTTTTTATTTTATTTTTTTTGTTATGGCTGAATGAAAACAGTGTATATATTTCTGCTCGCCCTCATCAGATTTGTAAATGATGCCACATATCATGCTCAAATGTAGCCGGAGTAATACAGACATTATTCTGAGTTCATTGTCATCACAGCACTCAAAGAAGACTTCAAAAGAATCAAGCACATGAATCCCAAATTCATATCACTGGATTACAGTATAGGACTCTGGCCACAGAATCAGGTCAAAGAGCCTGGAGGAAGCGGATAAAACGCTCCAGCACTTCACAGCTCTGAGAGCCACAGAGATTTGGGACAAATTGGCGTAGTCAGTCAAACTGAGAGAACCGGCGCTCGCGGAGCACTTCCAACTCCTATGGGACCGCAGCACTTTAGCAAAGACAAGCCCAAAGAGCCTTCAAGACTGTGAGGTGAGCCCTGGGTCCATTTGAACAGAGCTGTAATCCAAACTAAAGGGAATCTCTTCAGCTGATACGCTGCTTTCCTGCTGATGACAGACTCAACTGATGCACTAAGAAGTAAATACGAGTCACTATGAGTCCTTTGCACATAAAATGGACCAAAACTTGCTTCATAAATGTGTATGCATTAATGAATGAATGCAAATAGACTGGGTTTGCACAACATATAACATACACTATATTGCCAAAAGTATTGGCACCCCCTTCTAATGAACAGGTTTGACTACTTTAGTCATTTCTATGAGTACAAATCTTAATGTTAAAGCATATAATGATATTCTAGGAAATTGTGTGCTTCTAATATTATAGCAACAGTTTGGACTCTTTTCTATTCTAACATGACAATGTCTCTGTGTATAAGACAAGGTTCAAAAAGAAAATGATTGATTGAGTCAGTGTGGAAGAACTTGACTGGTCTGCATAAAACCAAGTCCTAATCCCAGTTTAACACCTCTGGTGTGACTGTAAATGCAGACCTTGAGACAAAAACTCATCACCAAACACCAATGACTTGTACATATGGGTTCAGTCATTTTAGACACTTACAAAACTGTTGCAACAGAGATGAAATACAATTTTTAAATACATGAATTATGTTCCCATTGTTGTTGCCACAGATTTGGAAGTGCATTTTTCTGTTTTAAAGAAGGGGTGCCAATACTTTTGTCTATGTAGTGTATGTACAAGCTGTATAAGTCCATGTACTTCAGTGAATACACATCTGGGCCCGGTTGCATGAAAGTCCTTAAGTAATTAGACTTAGGAGTATCCCTGAGGGGGAAAATTCCCTGAGGTAAGGGATTTCTTTAAGAGCTTTGCAACAAACGTCTTATCTAAGTGTTTATACTAAGCGTTTCACTGCAGTTCCTGGCAACATACAGCAATCAGTTGCTATAGTTACTACATCTCACAACAAACATAGATATGTATATCTATGACAATAAACAGAACATAACGAAATACAAACCTAACCAACTAAAACACAACTATACACATAAACGAGCGCTGCCTGTATCTGCGCTGCTTTGTGTACAGTCGTTACCAAGGAAACCGCTTTGCTTCTGCAGTGAAAATATTTAAAATTTTATTATAAATTTTAAGAAATGTGAAAATTAACCCATGTTTTTGACGCTTGAGTTGTAAATGTGAACAGGTGGTTCGACAAGAATATAATGCATTATAAAAATCTAAACAGTTAAGGCATACATTACATTTATATTGTTATTTAATTAATATAGGCTAATAATTGATTAATAATAATTGTTTAAATTAATATAATAATTGATACAACATCCATTTTCTTAAAAAATTATATAATTTTTTTTTTTTTGTGAAAACCTGTAAGTCATGCATTTTACAGTCATTTTACAGTTTAATATGTTGCCATAGTCATTGCCCTACTATATTATATGATATTTTATTTGTGCAGGTCTTAAAAAATGTCTTAAGGCTTACATTTGAGCTTAAAAATCTTAAAAATACTGAGTTTAAGATGATTTAAGGGAGCTGTTTTGGTCCATTAAATGTATCAAGGTGAAATAGTTACTAAGGACTTTGTAGCAACGCTTAGATAATTAAGGGTAATAATTAATGACAGCCTTAAGGTTCCTTTAAGTTGACTCTTAGGATTTTTCTTGCAACCCAAGTTTCACTAAGGCTTCCCTTAACCTTGTAACTAAGGGATTTCTTATCTTAAGGGCTTTCATGCAACAGGGCCCGGAATGCTACAGCAATGAGTCTGTTGAGCAGAGAGCTCAGGCTTCTGGCTTTCCAGTCCATCTGAGAGACGTTTAGGTGCGGGCTCTATAGACTCTATCTGAGAGACGTTTAGGTGCGGGCTCTATAGAGTCTATCTGAGAGACGTTTAGGTGCAGGCTCTATAGAGTCTATCTGAGAGACGTTTAGGTGCAGGCTCTATAGACTCTATCTGAGAGACGTTTAGGTGCAGGCTCTATAGACTCTATCTCAGAGACGATTAGGTGCAGGCTCTATAGACTCTATCTGAGAGACGTTTAGGTGCAGGCTCTATAGACTCTATCTGAGAGACGTTTAGGTGCAGGCTCTATAGACTCTATCTCAGAGAGGTTTAGGTGCAGGCTCTATAGACTCTATCTGAGAGACGTTTAGGTGCAGGCTCTATAGCGTCTATCTCAGAGACGTTTAAGTGCAGGCTCTATAGACTCTATCTGAGAGACGTTTAGGTGCAGGCTCTATAGACTCTATCTGAGAGACGTTTAGGTGCAGGCTCTATAGAGTCTATCTGAGAGACGTTTAGGTGCAGGCTCTATAGAATCTATCTGAGAGACGTTTAGGTGCAGGCTCTATAGACTCCATCCGAGTGACGTTTAGGTGCAGGCTCTATAGAGTCTATCCGAGAGACGTTTAGGTGCAGGCTCTATAGACTCTATCTGAGAGACGTTTAGGTGCAGGCTCTATAGACTCTATCCGAGAGACGTTTAGGTGCAGGCTCTATAGACTCTATCTGAGAGATGTTTAGGTGCAGGCTCTATAGACTCTATCTGAGAGACGTTTAGGTGCAGGCTCTATAGAGTCTATCAGAGAGACGTTTAGGTACAGGCTCTATAGACTCTATCGGAGAGACGTTTAGGTGCAGGCTCTATAGACTCTATCTGAGAGATGTTTAGGTGCGGGCTCTATAGACTCTATCTGAGAGACGTTTAGGTGCGGGCTCTATAGAGTCTATCTGAGAGACGTTTAGGTGCAGGCTCTATAGAGTCTATCTGAGAGACGTTTAGGTGCAGGCTCTATAGACTCTATCTGAGAGACGTTTAGGTGCAGGCTCTATAGACTCTATCTCAGAGACGATTAGGTGCAGGCTCTATAGACTCTATCTGAGAGACGTTTAGGTGCAGGCTCTATAGACTCTATCTGAGAGACGTTTAGGTGCAGGCTCTATAGACTCTATCTCAGAGAGGTTTAGGTGCAGGCTCTATAGACTCTATCTGAGAGACGTTTAGGTGCAGGCTCTATAGCGTCTATCTCAGAGACGTTTAAGTGCAGGCTCTATAGACTCTATCTGAGAGACGTTTAGGTGCAGGCTCTATAGACTCTATCTGAGAGACGTTTAGGTGCAGGCTCTATAGAGTCTATCTGAGAGACGTTTAGGTGCAGGCTCTATAGAATCTATCTGAGAGACGTTTAGGTGCAGGCTCTATAGACTCCATCCGAGTGACGTTTAGGTGCAGGCTCTATAGAGTCTATCCGAGAGACGTTTAGGTGCAGGCTCTATAGACTCTATCTGAGAGACGTTTAGGTGCAGGCTCTATAGACTCTATCCGAGAGACGTTTAGGTGCAGGCTCTATAGACTCTATCTGAGAGATGTTTAGGTGCAGGCTCTATAGACTCTATCTGAGAGACGTTTAGGTGCAGGCTCTATAGAGTCTATCAGAGAGACGTTTAGGTACAGGCTCTATAGACTCTATCGGAGAGACGTTTAGGTGCAGGCTCTATAGACTCTATCTGAGAGATGTTTAGGTGCAGGCTCTATAGACTCTATCTGAGAGATGTTTAGGGCAGGCTCTATAGACTCTATCTGAGAGACGTTTAGGTGCAGGCTCTATAGACTCTATCTGAGAGACGTTTAGGTGCAGGCTCTATAGAGTCTATCTGAGAGACGTTTAGGTGCAGGCTCTATAGAGTCTATCCGAGACGTCAACCTAAACGTCATCCGAGAGACGTTTAGGTGCAGGCTCTATAGAGTCTATCGGAGAGACGTTTAGGCGCAGGCTCTATAGAGTCTATCTGAGAGACGTTTAGGTGCAGGCTCAATAGACTCTATCTGAGAGACGTTTAGGTGAAGGCTATATAGACTCTATCTGAGAGACGTTTAGGTGCAGGCTCTATAGACTCTATCTGAGAGACGTTTAGGTGGAGGCTCTATAGACTCTATCTGAGAGACGTTTAGGTGCGGGCTCTATAGAGTCTATCTGAGAGACGTTTAGGTGCAGGCTCTATAGACTCTATCTGAGAGACGTTTAGGTGCAGGCTCAATAGAGTCTATCTGAGAGACGTTTAGGTGCAGGCTCAATAGAGTCTATCTGAGAGACGTTTTGGTGCAGGCTCTATAGACTCTATCTGAGAGACGTTTAAGTGCAGGCTCTATAGCGTCTATCTGAGAGACGTTTAAGTGCAGGCTCTATAGACTCTATCTGAGAGACGTTTAGGAGCAGGCTCTATAGACTCTATCTGAGAGACGTTTAGGTGCAGGCTCTATAGAGTCTATCTGAGAGACGTTTAGGTGCAGGTTCTATAGACTCTATCTGAGAGACGTTTAGGTGCAGGCTCTATAGAGTCTATCTGAGAGAAGTTTAGGTGAAGGCTCTATAGACACTATCTGAGAGACGTTTAGGTGCAGGCTCTATAGAGTCTATCCTGAGAGACGTTTAGGTGCAGGCTCTATAGAGTCTATCCGAGAGACGTTTAGGTGCAGGCTCTATAGACTCTATCCGAGAGACGTTTAGGTGCAGGCTATATAGAGTCTATCCGAGAGACGTTTAGGTGCAGGCTATATAGACTCTATCTGAGAGACGTTTAGGTGCAGGGTCTATAGACTCTATCTGAGAGACGTTTAGGTGCAGGCTCTATAGAGTCTATCTGAGAGAAATGTAGGTGCAGGCTCTATAGACTCTATCTGAGAGACGTTTAGGTGCAGGCTCTATAGAGTCTATCTGAGAGACGTTTAGGTGCAGGCTCTATAGAGTCTATCCGAGACACGTTTAGGTGCAGGCTCTATAGAGTCTATCAGAGAGACGTTTAGGTACAGGCTCTATAGACTCTATCTGAGAGACGTTTAGGTGCAGGCTCTATAGACTCTATATGAGAGACACGTTTAGGTGCAGGCTCTATAGACTCTATCTGAGAGACGTTTAGGTGCAGGCTATATAGACTCTATCTGAGAGACGTTTAGGTGCAGGCTAAATATGGTCTATCTGAGAGAAATGTAGGTGCGGGCTCTATAGAGTCTATCTGAGAGACGTTTAGGTGCAGGCTCTATAGAGTCTATCTGAGAGACGTTTAGGTGCAGGCTCTATAGACTCTATCTGAGAGACGTTTAGGTGCAGGCTATATAGAGTCTATCTGAGAGAAATGTAGGTGCGGGCTCTATAGAGTCTATCTGAGAGACGTTTAGGTGCAGGCTATATAGACTCTATCTGAGAGACGTTTAGGTGCAGGCTATATAGAGTCTATCTGAGAGAAATGTAGGTGCGGGCTCTATAGAGTCTATCTGAGAGACGTTTAGGTGCAGGCTCTATAGACTCTATCTGAGAGACGTTTAGGTGCAGGCTCTATAGACTCTATCTGAGAGACGTTTAGGTGCGGGCTCTATAGAGTCTATCTGAGAGACGTTTAGGTGCAGGCTCTATAGACTCTATCTGAGAGACGTTTAGGTGCAGGCTCAATAGAGTCTATCTGAGAGACGTTTAGGTGCAGGCTCAATAGAGTCTATCTGAGAGACGTTTTGGTGCAGGCTCTATAGGCTCTATCTGAGAGACGTTTAGGTGCGGGCTCTATAGAGTCTATCTGAGAGACATTTTGGTGCAGGCTCTATAGACTCTATCTGAGAGACGTTTAGGTGCAGGCTCTATAGACTCTATCTGAGAGACGTTTAGGTGCAGGCTCAATAGAGTCTATCTGAGAGACGTTTAGGTGCAGGCTCTATAGACTCTATCCGAGAGACGTTTAGGTGCAGGCTCTATAGACTCTATCTTAGAGACGTTTAGGTGTAGGCTCTATAGAGTCTATCTGAGAGACGTTTAGGTGCAGGCTCTATAGACTCTATACGAGAGACGTTTAGGTGCAGGCTCTATAGACTCTATCTGAGAGACGTTTAGGTGCAGGCTCTATAGACTCTATCTGAGAGACATTTAGGTGCACGCTCTATAGAGTCTATCAGAGAGACGTTTAGGTGCAGGCTATATAGACTCTATCTGAGAGACACATTTAGGTGCAGGCTCTATAGAGCCTATCCGAGAGACGTTTAGGTGCAGGCTCTATAGAGTCTATCCGAGAGACGTTTAGGTGCAGGCTCTATAGACTCTATCTGAGAGACGTTTAGGTGCAGGCTCTATAGACTCTATCTGAGAGACGTTTAGGTGCAGGCTCTATAGACTCTATCTGAGAGACGTTTAGGTGCAGGCTCTATAGACTCTATCTGAGAGACGTTTAGGTGCAGGCTCTATAGACTCTATCTGAGAGACGTTTAGGTACACGCTCTATAGAGTCTATCAGAGAGACGTTTAGGTGCAGGCTATATAGAGTCTATCCGAGAGACGTTTAGGTGCAGGTTCTATAGAGTCTATCCGAGAGACGTTTAGGTGCAGGCTCTATAGAGTCTATCAGAGAGACGTTTAGGTACAGGCTCTATAGACTCTATCTGAGAGACACGTTTAGGTGCAGGCTCTATAGAGTCTATCCGAGAGACATTTAGGTGCAGGCTCTATAGAGTCTATCAGAGAGACGTTTAGGTACAGGCTCTATAGACTCTATCTGAGAGACACGTTTAGGTGCCGGCTCTATAGACTCTATCTGAGGGACGTTTAGGTGCAGGGTCTATAGACTCTATCTCAGAGACGTTTAGGTGCAGGCTCTATAGAGTCTATCTGAGAGAAATTTAGGTGCGGGCTCTATAGAGTCTATCTGAGAGACGTTTAGGTGCAGGCTCTATAGAGTCTCTAGAGCATCACCGTCTGCACCGTATATGATGATATGATGAGCGACTGGAATCAATCCTGTGCACTATTAACTGGCCATATGATGTGTCCTAAAGCTAAAGCTGTGTATGGAGCAGATAAAAGTGTTCCTCAACCTGTCGTTCAATATGTCTATTCATTTGGCAATTTTCTAAAATGCCTGGAACATGGACAACTTCAAATCACATACTGGGAAAGATATCCTAAATGGGATGTTACAGGTTTTTTTAGTTGCTTTCACACATTTTCAAAACTTTCTCTCTTTTTTTAAAACTTTACACACAAATCCAAGAATTGCACACAAAATGCAAAACACCTCACATCTCGTGCAAAAAGAAGCACTGCATACAAAATATCACAAACACGTCTCAAAAGCAAACACCTTTGCCGTAATATTAATTCCTGTAAGATTTGTGTGTGTACATAGAGAACTGTGTGTTGTGTTTTGCAAAAAGTGTTTATGAAATTAAAAACTGAGTCAAAGGCTGAGAATTAGTGTATGGTTTTGTAGATTTGGTGTGTGTTTCTGCTGTTTGAGTGACAGCTGCTTTCAGAAACTGTGTGACAAGTAAACAAAACTGTAATATGAAAGAAAATGAGATTGTAAATCTCTCAAAGATATTACACAGCATTTGATCTCTCAGTATTCGCGGGAGTCCTCATGCAGATGCAGTGATAAGACTGAGATCAGATGAACTCTTTCCATTTCATTACTGGATGATCTGAGCATGATCTAACCCTGAGAGAATGAATCCTGACACACAAGATATAGACACAGAAACCCGTGAGCATGCATACATCTGTGCCAAAGTCCTGCTGCGTATGATTACACCTTCCTCCATGTGTTTGTGTGACCATGTTCTGTCCATTTCTATTCAACAAGACATAACCACAACCCTATTCTTAGTCGTAATCGTGCTGTGACGATCAGTTTCACAGACCGCATTTAGCTCTGAAGCTGAAAACACAATTAAAGCTTCAAAACCAATGAAAGTCGATTCAATTCTGATTTGTTAGCTACAGTCACTGAAATCATAATGAATAGCTTCTTCAGGACAACCAAACTGGGTTATGAGGAAAAAGAAAAAACTGTTTCACAGTGAAATGACATAAAAAAAGAAGAGAGGGAAGCACTGCTCTAGACACATAACTCAGAGTCCTGTAACACTAGAGAACTGACAGAAAACTGCCTCAAACAGGGGCGGACTGGGACAAAATCTCACACTCATCCAGGCCATCCCATACACCCACAACACATTCTGAAACAACCCTATTAGCCTATTTGTATGACCATCACATTAAAAGGTCTAAGTCACTCTGTCTTTAGTCGGGGCCGTGGAAAATAATGAAAAGTTCTCTTCCCTTTTCCTTTTCTTCATTTTCTCCAATATCTCTGTCACTCTTTTTTTCTTATACCTGTCACTTCTTAATACTGAACACACTATTGTATTTTTGGGCTGAATGATATTTTTGTGTCTAGCTTGCTCTCTTTCTATACAATACATCCATGTGAATATCTGCCTGGTATATTTATTAATGTAACTTTCCAATCGATAATGATGTCCTTAGTACAGTATTCTGACTGATGATAATAATGGGGTGCTACTGACCACCAAACTAACAGGTGCTAGCAGTTTAATACTCAACTAGGTTAATAAAGACAAAACTACAGTAGTGTATTACAGATGAAACTGACCTGCACTTGAAGCCCTGAACAGGTTAGTAATTTCACTACATTTAACTGTTTCTTCCTCGAGTCCCGCGCATCGACTCTGTTCAGAACCGTTTGACGGAGGCGCTGCCAGTCAAGACTAACCCATTTATTATCGATTTATTAGGGAATGCCACGATCGGAAATCACTTTGGCACATTGGGAAGGCAAAAAATAAATAAAATAAAACAAATAAATAAAAATAAAATACCAAAAAAACACAGGGCAGCGGGCCAAATCAGCCGCCTGGCCACAAATCAGTGTGATTGAAGAACAAGAGCGTGACGGGATCACTCACAGTAACCTTCAGTTCCCCTTCTGACCCGTCTGCAGTGTTGGGCAGTAACTAGTTACTAGTAATTTAGTTACTGTAATAATATTACTTTAGTAACTAGTAGTGTATCTAATTACTAATAAGATTTCAGTAATAATATTACAGTTACCATCCATAAAACAGCTTAGTTAGTTACTTTTGATGCTTCGACCCGCTGATTTAAAATACAACAATCTAATAATTCCTAGATGTATGTTCATAATTTTCACGACTCACTCATGCATGTGATGTCACCAGGTGAGCTCGGAATATGGAAAAGATTACATTCTGATAGAAATATTGCATTATATTGATTTTGTCAGGAAAAAGATGATCTGAACACTGTTGTGTATTACTTTACATCCCTCTGATCAGCATGTGCTACATTATATTACTATAATAAAAATATTTTTGGAAAATTAAACAGTCTCTTACAAACTTATGTTTTGTTAAAATACATAATGAAATATAATCGTATACGGGCAACGGATAAATTACAATTAGCTTCAAGCTACACATGACAAATAATGAGATTAATACAACACTTCCGCTTGAATGTCACTGTTAATCACTATTGAGTGTTTGTAATAACTAATAATGTTGATTTTGGTCAAATGATGAGGCAGAAATATGTTATTAGTAACATTTATGTGGAAGATACACTGTTACAACTTCTGTGTGGCGTGAAGAAACAATGTAACTAGTAGTGTAACTAATTACTGTTGCTAAGTAGCGTAATAATATTACTTTTGAAAGGAGTAACTAGTAATGAGTAATATATTACACTCTTTGAGTAACGAGCCCAACACTGTGTGTCTCACAAATCACACGATCAAGCTGTAATTCTGCATCAAATGCTAAACTGGTGAAAAGCCTAAAGCACTGTAAAGCCTGAAGCTGAGTATGGATCAAACGCTGCTAAAAGCATTGTGTGTCCGACAGCAAACACAAGTCCGATCATTTCCCAAAGGCTGGCGGAGGAGCGTAATGACGCCGGTTTTCCATCAGAGGTGTGCAATTACAGCTCCATTAGTGCTAGCTGTTGTGTCGAAGGTCATTGAAACGCATGCCATTTTAGATTACAGCCAATGCAGCTTGACTTCAGAGCGGAACACAGCAAAGGCTTCTTTCTACAGAAGGTCAAAACCAAATCAGTCCAAAGGTGGAGATATTTTCCTAGACCTGTAAGCATTTGTGATGCAATCTAGGAAAAGCCTTAACATTACAAAGACAGTTCACCCTTCAAAATAAACTACTGTATGTAACGTATATAATAAAAGAGTATCCGCACATTTTCCGCTAGTCCTGTGTGAACTACGGCATGCAAAGTTTGTGTTATAGGTACTGCCAGACACAAAGGTAAGTGTAAAAGAGATTGAGTTTATTACAGGATTTGGTGAGACAACAGTGGTGATAGTCTTTGAGTGAGGTAAGTGGCTTTCTAGATGAATAGTGGATAGTGCGCTGGGATTCTGACTGTGTCTGTCCTTTGGCAGGTTAGTGGCGGACAGGAATCCTGGAGAGCCTGCGAGTCTCTAGAGTCCACAGATTAACAGGTATCTGGTGATGAGAGGGAAGACAGAGGGTGAGTATCATCAGGTAAGTAACACAGGTTAGTATACTCAGCTAGCAGTCCGCTGTAGAGAGTGAAGGTCCGACTGGTATCCACAAGTCTTAGTGTCATGGCAGCTTAGTGACTTCAAGATCAGACTCTGACTGGAGTGAGGAGTGAGCTTAAGTAGAGCAGGGGTGATGAGCTGTGATGATGAGGAGCAGGTGTAAATGATAATTAATCAGGTGCAGGTGAGGGTGATCAGTGATGGTGGAATACGGGCCATTCTGTGACAGTACCTCCCCCTCCCGGACGGCGCGTCCCGCGACGTAATAACAAAACCTGGGAGGGGGGGTGGGCGCCCTGGATGTCGGTGGAAGACATGGACACAGGAAGGGCATCCAGGGCGGAACCGGAGTCAGGAAGCCATGGCGGGACAGGAGGTTCAGGAGGCCATGGAGGATCCGGGGCTTCGGAAGGCCATGGCGGATCCGGGGCTTCGGGAGGCCATGGCGGATCCGGGGCTTCGGGAGGCCATGGCGGATCCGGGGCTTCGGGAGGCCATGGCGGATCCGGGGCTTCGGGAGGACATGGCGGATCCGGGGCTTCGGGAGGCCATGGCGGATCTGGAGGCTCGGGAGGCCATGGCTTATAACTTTTGTGCGGCCATGGTGGGTCAGGGGTCTCCGTGGCCTTAGCTCTGGGCCCGGCCACCCAGGCAGAGGATATATAGCCCCCCCCCAAAATTTTCATGGGGAAGCTCCCCTCTGGAGGAACGGGCACTAGGGGGTGCTCAGGAGAAGCAGACACTAGGGGGCGCTCTGGAGGAGCAGACACTAGGGGGCGCTCTGGAGGAGCAGACACTAGGGGGCGCTCTGGAGGCGCGGATTCAGGACGGCTGGACGGAACCAGCGGGAATACAGGACGGCTGGACGGAACCAGCGGGAATACAGGACGGCTGGACGGAACCAGCGGGAATACAGGAGGGCACTGGCGTGGAGCAGCCACTGGAGGGCTCTGGCGTGGAGCAGCCACTGGAGGGCTCTGGCGTGGAGCAGCCACTGGAGGGCTCTGGCGTGGAGCTGCCACTGGAGGGCTCTGGCGTGGAGCTGCCACTGGAGGGCTCTGGCGTGGAGCTGCCACTGGAGGGCACTGGCGTGGAGCTGCCACTGGAGGGCACTGGCGTGGAGCTGCCACTGGAGGGCACTGGCGTGGAGCAGCCACTGGAGGGCACTGGCGAGGAGAAGGCACTGGAGGGCACTGGCGTGGAGCAGCCACTGGAGGGCACTGGCGTGGAGCAGCCACTGGAGGGCACTGGCGAGGAGAAGGCACTGGAGGGCACTGGCGTGGCGCTGCCACTGGAGGGCACTGGTGAGGAACAGCCTCTGGGGAGATGACAGGAGCAAGGAATTCTAAGGGGATAGCCTCATCCATTATCTCCTGCTTTACCACGGGCGGTAGCCCATACTTCACCGCGGCCAGCGAAAACTTCCTCATCGCGGGCGGCGGTAGCATCATTGCCGCGGGCGACGGAACCATCTTCGTCGCAGGCGGCATCATCGCCGTGGACGGTGGAATTATCATCGTCGCTTTTGGCGGCGGAACCATCATCGTCGCTTCGGGCGGAACTCCGACTCGGGATCGAAGACTCTCCAGACACTTGAAGACAGTCTCCTGCCATGTGAGGCTGGAAGTGTCTGGGAGCTTAAAGGGGTGATGGGATGTGATCCCGAGCCGGAATAAGAGCTTGAGGGCTCGATCCTCTAGTGCGCTGGAGAGGGCGAAAGGCACGAATTCCCTCACGAAATCCAGCGGGTCGTGGATTCCATAAGCCCTCGTGATGAAAGCTGCCGCCTCCATTACGCTGTGGTCCGCACACGTCTTCGGTTTGGTCTGATCTTCTGTTATAGGTACTGCCAGACACAAAGGTAAGTGTAAAAGAGATTGAGTTTATTACAGGATTTGGTGAGACAACAGTGGTGATAGTCTTTGAGTGAGGTAAGTGGCTTTCTAGATGAATAGTGGATAGTGCGCTGGGATTCTGACTGTGTCTGTCCTTTGGCAGGTTAGTGGCGGACAGGAATCCTGGAGAGCCTGCGAGTCTCTAGAGTCCACAGATTAACAGGTATCTGGTGATGAGAGGGAAGACAGAGGGTGAGTATCATCAGGTAAGTAACACAGGTTAGTATACTCAGCTAGCAGTCCGCTGTAGAGAGTGAAGGTCCGACTGGTATCCACAAGTCTTAGTGTCATGGCAGCTTAGTGACTTCAAGATCAGACTCTGACTGGAGTGAGGAGTGAGCTTAAGTAGAGCAGGGGTGATGAGCTGTGATGATGAGGAGCAGGTGTAAATGATAATTAATCAGGTGCAGGTGAGGGTGATCAGTGATGGTGGAATACGGGCCATTCTGTGACAGTTTGTCTGTAATGAAGCAGTATAGCGCTCTCGCTCTTAAAGGGACCAGCACCATTTTCATATCAACGCTATGCATTACTTACTTAAGTTTAAAACACAAAACTATAAGTTACACTTCTGAACTGTGTCTGGTTATGTATTATAAATCCAGAGTAGTAGAACTGGAGATGGCATGCGTGATGTTTTATAAACCGATATATACACTTAATGTTTAAATGTTTGCAAGTGTTCCTTGAGGTCATTTGATATATTTTACAACATGCACAGTGACTAAAATAAGTATTTTATCACAGTAATTTAAAGTGAGGTTTACTTGTGATAGTTGTGCTTTTATTTTCATTGCCTCTCTTTAAACCAGTTTTTCTCAAAATTCTGTTCAATCATGGTGATCAGACAACTTCAGATAACCATAACTTCTGTTATGTTCAAGCTATGGACGAAATAATAACAGTTTTGGAAATGGCTTGAACCCATGACTGACTATAATAGGTGAAATTTCACCATACGGTGGGTTTTCCTACATTGCATCACATTTGACTTCACAAGTTAGGAGAGGTGCAGATGTTTATGAATGCTTACTGAATCAATAAATATTGAACTCGTGAAATTTATGGTCAATGAGATTCATAACTTTCAGTTGGCTCATTTACCTTATACACAATAAAATAATTTCCCTCTGTTCTGTGTGACGTCTGATGGCTCATTTCAAATGATTACATAAACAAGACTATATCAAAACCTTGAAATGTATAACATTTCTGTAACCATTATTTGCAATATTTATCTTCAGTCTCAAACGCTGTGATTGTCACTGATGGAGACATGCTGTGTTTTTGGTTAATTGTATTGTAACAAAAAATATTGACATTTTTATATTGTTAAAAATGATTATGTTTAGGTTTGACGACAGGCTTATATATCTATAGAATGGTTGCAAAATATATGAAACATCTATAAAGAGAACAGTCCAGAGAGAGAAGAGCACACTTGATATATGCACTTATTAATCCATTGAAACACAAGTGAATATTTGCTTCTGATATAAAACGAGGCGATGTGTCACGGAAGGCTGTGTGTTACTGTGATTTTACCATGGCAAACAGGTATTGTTAGGCCTAACCTTGAGCTGTAGTAACAGAGCTAAACACGAGAATGTATTTAAGACAGTCACAGGTCTTTCTGAAGCAATATCAAGCGATGCAAAATCAGACTGAATCCAGAGCCAGACTCTATGAGTCACTTTGGGATTTGGCTTTCATCGCTGTAGATTAATTATATCCCCTCCTCATGTAAATTAGATGTCTTGACAATGAAGTTTGTATTAATTCTCAATGGCACGCTCCCTGTATAATTTATGGCCGTTATTAAAAACGAATGCCTGTGTCGTTTCCCAGAAATCTCTTTATTTTCTGCATACAGTTGCAGGTTAAATAACAGCAGATGTGAACAAACTCAGTGTCTGAATTCTCATCAGCAACGCTGCATTAATGATCATAAATGAATCCGGAGAAAGATGAAAGATACAGTGGCATGCAAAAGTTTGGGAACCCCTTGCAGAATCTGTGAAAATGTGAATAATTTTAACAAAATAAGAGAGATCATACAAAATGCATGTTATTTTTTATTTAGTACTGTCCTGAGTAAGATATTTTACATAAAATATGTTTACATATACTCCACAAGACAAAAAAAATAGCTGAAATTATTCAAATAACCCCCTTCAAAAGTTTGTGAACCCTTGGTTGTTAATACTGTGTGAGGTTACCTGATGATCCACGACTGTTCTTTTGTTTTGTGTTGGTTGTTCATGAGTCCCTTGTTTGTTCTGAACAGTTGAACTGAGCTGTTCTTCAGACAAATCCTCCACGTTCTGTAGATTCTGCAGTTTTACAGCATCTTCTGCATATTTGAACCCTTTCCAGCAGTGACTGTATGATTTTGAGATCCATCTTTTCACACTGAGGACAATTGATGGACTCAAACACAACTATTAAAAAAGGTTCAAACATTCACTGATGCTCCAGAAGAACACACGATGCATTAAGAGCCGGGGGGTGAAAACTTTTTGAATGTGAAGATCAAGGTAAATTGTACTTAATTTGTCTTCCGGGAAACATGCAAGTATCTTCTGTTGCTTCCGAAGGGCAGTAATAAATGGAAAAAAATATATATTTCAACAAAAGAAAAAAGTTGGAAATCTTCTTCAAATTCAAAA
>JALXFT010002870.1:0-33226 GCA_023376895.1 Aspiorhynchus laticeps | reverse complement strand
CTGTCCCAGCCCTTACACCAAAAATACCAGATGGACGGACCCATCATGAGCTGAAGTCACTTAGCATTTGGAATGCTACATGCTCCAGGGGTCATTATTTGGACTCTTTTTTTTTACATCTTCTCAGATGGGGGCATGAGAAAAGAGAATGCATTGCCTTGAATGGGCTTGTGATTATTTGGCGACGGAAGGGACATTTGTGTCTTTTACTGCTCACGTTTTGGAGTAAGGGGGTGACAAAAAGCATGTGGGCAGGTATCGGCACCCTAGATTACCCTTGGTGAGCGCAGTGGTTTACAACAGGGAGCGCACAGGCACAAGGGGGCGGAGACACAGCTCGAGTTTCTCTTCATTGTCGCATAAATCTTTCGCCTTTTACTAAAGATTTCCATGGAGGGGAACTTTTGCGAGTGATCTGTATTTTTGGGGGCTCTGCTCACAGTAGAGCTATACTGGAATGTCAAGAGCAGAATGAGTAGTCAGTCCACCAACACACGGTGGAAAGATGAGCAGCTGGTCATTGTCTGTGTTTGCAGCCTTTGCGGTTCCTGCGTCACGCCTTCATATATATTTAGCCAGCATGGAAAGACAGCGCTTTCTCATACGTGACCGATCCAAACCCTGGTCTTTAGTGCCGGGCCCAAACAAAGATCTCTTCAGCTCCTCTAGCCCTGTCAGCGACTCATGCGCTTCGAGCATTCTTACTGACCGCGCAAGCCAGCATCCACCACATGCGTTGGTGGTATAGTGGCGAGCATAGCTGCCTTCCAAGCAGTTGACCCGGGTTCGATTCCCGGCCAACGCATTTCCTTTGGCTCGGGCTGATGTCGAAGCAGAACTCCTTCTGTGACCTCTGGCTGCACCAGAAACTTTTGGATGGGTCGTTCTGCAGCAGAAAAGTACGAGCTCTCCCCGTCGGGGAATCGAACCCCGGTCTTCCGCGTGACAGGCCCCCCCCCCCAGCCAACAACACTGCCCCGACATCACTAAACAAAGCATGGCTTTTTCTTACGCTGGCCCAGCCCTTACATCACTAAACAAAGCATGGCTTTTTCTTACGCTGTCCCAGCCCTTACACCATAAAATACCAGATGGACGGACCCATCATGAGCTGAAGTCACTTAGCATTTGGAATGCTACATGCTCCAGGGTCATTATTTGGACTCTTTTTTTTTACATCTTCTCAGATGGGGCATGAGAAAAGAGAATGCATTGCCTTGAATGGGCTTGTGATTATTTGGCGACGGAAGGGACATTTGTGTCTTTTACTGCTCACGTTTTGGAGTAAGGGGGTGACAAAAAGCATGTGGGCAGGTATCGGCACCCTAGATTACCCTTGGTGAGCGCAGTGGTTTACAACAGGGAGCGCACAGGCACAAGGGGGCGGAGACACAGCTCGAGTTTCTCTTCATTGTCGCATAAATCTTTCGCCTTTTACTAAAGATTTCCATGGAGGGGAACTTTTGCGAGTGATCTGTATTTTTGGGGGCTCTGCTCACAGTAGAGCTATACTGGAATGTCAAGAGCAGAATGAGTAGTCAGTCCACCAACACACGGTGGAAAGATGAGCAGCTGGTCATTGTCTGTGTTTGCAGCCTTTGCGGTTCCTGCGTCACGCCTTCATATATATTTAGCCAGCATGGAAAGACAGCGCTTTCTCATACGTGACGGGATCCAAACCCTGGTCTTTAGTGCCGGGCCCAAACAAAGATCTCTTCAGCTCCTCTAGCCCTGTCAGCGACTCATGCGCTTCGAGCATTCTTACTGACCGCGCAAGCCAGCATCCACCACATGCGTTGGTGGTATAGTGGCGAGCATAGCTGCCTTCCAAGCAGTTGACCCGGGTTCGATTCCCGGCCAACGCATTTCCTTTGGCTCGGGCTGATGTCGAAGCAGAACTCCTTCTGTGACCTCTGGCTGCACCAGAAACTTTTGGATGGGTCGTTCTGCAGCAGAAAAGTACGAGCTCTCCCCGTCGGGGAATCGAACCCCGGTCTTCCGCGTGACAGGCGGAGATACTGTCCACTATACTAACGAGGAGTTGAGAACGCAAGGCTTTGCCACCAGCCAACAACACTGCCCCGACATCACTAAACAAAGCATGGCTTTTTCTTACGCTGGCCCAGCCCTTACATCACTAAACAAAGCATGGCTTTTTCTTACGCTGTCCCAGCCCTTACACTATAAAATACCAGATGGACGGACCCATCATGAGCTGAAGTCACTTAGCATTTGGAATGCTACATGCTACAGGGGTCATTATTTGGACTCTTTTTTTATACATCTTCTCAGATGGGGGCATGAGAAAAGAGAATGCATTGCCTTGAATGGGCTTGTGATTATTTGGCGACGGAAGGGACATTTGTGTCTTTTACTGCTCACGTTTTGGAGTAAGGGGGTGACAAAAAGCATGTGGGCAGGTATCGGCACCCTAGATTACCCTTGGTGAGCGCAGTGGTTTACAACAGGGAGCGCACAGGCACAAGGGGGCGGAGACACAGCTCGAGTTTCTCTTCATTGTCGCATAAATCTTTCGACTTTTACTAAAGATTTCCATGGAGGGGAACTTTTGCGAGTGATCTGTATTTTTGGGGGCTCTGCTCACAGTAGAGCTATACTGGAATGTCAAGAGCAGAATGAGTAGTCAGTCCACCAACACACGGTGGAAAGATGAGCAGCTGGTCATTGTCTGTGTTTGCAGCCTTTGCGGTTCCTGCGTCATGCCTTCATATATATTTAGCCAGCATGGAAAGACAGCGCTTTCTCATACGTGACGGGATCCAAACCCTGGTCTTTAGTGCCGGGCCCAAACAAAGATCTCTTCAGCTCCTCTAGCCCTGTCAGCGACTCATGCGCTTCGAGCATTCTTACTGACCGCGCAAGCCAGCATCCACCACATGCGTTGGTGGTATAGTGGCGAGCATAGCTGCCTTCCAAGCAGTTGACCCGGGTTCGATTCCCGGCCAACGCATTTCCTTTGGCTCGGGCTGATGTCGAAGCAGAACTCCTTCTGTGACCTCTGGCTGCACCAGAAACTTTTGGATGGGTCGTTCTGCAGCAGAAAAGTACGAGCTCTCCCCGTCGGGAATCGAACCCCGGTCTTCCGCGTGACAGGCGGAGATACTGTCCACTATACTAACGAGGAGTTGAGAACGCAAGGCTTTGCCACCAGCCAACAACACTGCCCCGACATCACTAAACAAAGCATGGCTTTTTCTTACGCTGGCCCAGCCCTTACATCACTAAACAAAGCATGGCTTTTTCTTACGCTGTCCCAGCCCTTACACTATAAAATACCAGATGGACGGACCCATCATGAGCTGAAGTCACTTAGCATTTGGAATGCTACATGCTACAGGGGTCATTATTTGGACTCTTTTTTTATACATCTTCTCAGATGGGGGCATGAGAAAAGAGAATGCATTGCCTTGAATGGGCTTGTGATTATTTGGCGACGGAAGGGACATTTGTGTCTTTTACTGCTCACGTTTTGGAGTAAGGGGGTGACAAAAAGCATGTGGGCAGGTATCGGCACCCTAGATTACCCTTGGTGAGCGCAGTGGTTTACAACAGGGAGCGCACAGGCACAAGGGGGCGGAGACACAGCTCGAGTTTCTCTTCATTGTCGCATAAATCTTTCGACTTTTACTAAAGATTTCCATGGAGGGGAACTTTTGCGAGTGATCTGTATTTTTGGGGGCTCTGCTCACAGTAGAGCTATACTGGAATGTCAAGAGCAGAATGAGTAGTCAGTCCACCAACACACGGTGGAAAGATGAGCAGCTGGTCATTGTCTGTGTTTGCAGCCTTTGCGGTTCCTGCGTCATGCCTTCATATATATTTAGCCAGCATGGAAAGACAGCGCTTTCTCATACGTGACGGGATCCAAACCCTGGTCTTTAGTGCCGGGCCCAAACAAAGATCTCTTCAGCTCCTCTAGCCCTGTCAGCGACTCATGCGCTTCGAGCATTCTTACTGACCGCGCAAGCCAGCATCCACCACATGCGTTGGTGGTATAGTGGCGAGCATAGCTGCCTTCCAAGCAGTTGACCCGGTTCGATTCCCGGCCAACGCATTTCCTTTGCTCGGGCTGATGTCGAAGCAGAACTCCTTCTGTGATCTCTGGCTGCACCAAAACTTTTGGATGGGTCGTTCTGCAGCAAAAAGTACGAGCTCTCCCCGTCGGGGAATCGAACCCGTCTTCCGCGTGACAGGCGGAGATACTGTCCACTATACTAACGAGGAGTTGAGAACGCAAGGCTTTGCCACCAGCCAACAACACTGCCCCGACATCACTAAACAAAGCATGGCTTTTTCTTACGCTGGCCCAGCCCTTACATCACTAAACAAAGCATGGCTTTTTCTTACGCTGTCCCAGCCCTTACACCATAAAATACCAGATGGACGGACCCATCATGAGCTGAAGTCACTTAGCATTTGGAATGCTACATGCTACAGGGGTCATTATTTGGACTCTTTTTTTCTACATCTTCTCAGATGGGGGCATGAGAAAAGAGAATGCATTGCCTTGAATGGGCTTGTGATTATTTGGCGACGGAAGGGACATTTGTGTCTTTTACTGCTCACGTTTTGGAGTAAGGGGGTGACAAAAAGCATGTGGGCAGGTATCGGCACCCTCGATTACCCTTGGTGAGCGCAGTGGTTTACAATAGGGAGCGCACAGGCACAAGGGGGCGGAGACAAAGCTCGAGTTTCTCTTCATTGTCGCATAAATCTTTCGCCTTTTACTGAAGATTTCCGTGGAGGGGAAGTTTTGCGAATGATCTGTATTTTTGGGGGCTCTGCTCACAGTAGAGCTATACTGGAATGTCAAGAGCAGAATGAACAGTCAGTCCACCAACACACGGTGGAAAGATGCGCAGCTGGTCATTGTCTGTGTTTGCAGCCTTTGCGGTTCCTGCGTCACACCTTCATATATATTTAGCCAGCATGGAAAGACAGCGTTTTCTCATACCTGACGGGATCCAAACTCTGGTCTTTAGTGCCGGGCCCAAACAAAGATCTCTTCAGCTCCTCTAGCCCTGTCAGCGACTCATGCGCTTCGAGCATTCTTACTGACCGCGCAAGCCAGCATCCACCACATGCGTTGGTGGTATAGTGGCGAGCATAGCTGCCTTCCAAGCAGTATACCCGGGTTAGATTCCCGGCCAACGCATTTCCTTTGGCTCGGGCTGATGTCGAAGCAGAACTCCTTCTGTGACCTCTGGCTGCACCAGAAACTTTTGGATGGGTCGTTCTGCAGCAGAAAAGTAAGAGCTCTCCCCGTCGGGGAATCGAACCCCGGTCTTCCGCGTGACAGGCGGAGATACTGTCCACTATACTAACGAGGAGTTGAGAACGCAAGGCTTTGCCACCAGCCAACAACACTGCCCCGACATCACTAAACAAAGCATGGCTTTTTCTTACGCTGGCCCAGCCCTTACATCACTAAACAAAGCATGGCTTTTTCTTACGCTGGCCCAGCCCTTACACCATAAAATACCAGATGGACGGACCCATCATGAGCTGAAGTCACTTAGCATTTGGAATGCTACATGCTACAGGGGTCAATTTTTTATACTCTTTTTTTCTACATCTTCTCAGATGGGGGCATGAGAAAAGAGAATGCATTGCTTTGAATGGGCTTGTGATTATTTGGCGACGGAAGGGACATTTGTGTCTTTTACTGCTCACGTTTTGGAGTAAGGGGGTGACAAAAAGCATGTGGGCAGGTATCGGCACCCTAGATTACCCTTGGTGAGCGCTGTGGTTTACAAAAGGGAGCGCACAGGCACAAGGGGGCGGAAACACAGCTCACAGATACTGTCCACTATACTAACGAGGAGCTGAGAACGCAAGGCTTTGCCACCAGCCAACAACACTGCCCCGACATCACTAAACAAAGCATGGCTTTTTCTTACGCTGGCCCAGCCCTTACATCACTAAACAAAGCATGACTTTTTCTTACGCTGTCCCAGCCCTTACACCATAAAATACCAGATGGACGGACCCATCATGAGCTGAAGTCACTTAGCATTTGGAATGCTACATGCTACAGGGGTCATTATTTGGACTCTTTTTTTTTACATCTTCTCAGATGGGGGAAGATTTCCATGGAGGGGAACTTTTGCGCTGTTTCGAACGGGGGACCTTTCGCATGTGAGGCGAACGTGATAACCACTACACTACGGAAACCTATCAGGAGAAAATAGCCATAATTCTCCTGGAACTTAGAAAAGAGTTTATGTATTGCCTCAAAACAAAACCTCTGATTCTGCTCGGTTTTGAACCAAGGACCTTTCGTGTGTTAGGCAAACGTGATGACCACTACACTACTGAAACTCCACATTTTTTCCCTTCTGCTCTTTCGGGGAAAATTGATACGTTAGACTGCACTGCAAGCAGATAGACAATCTGCGTAAATCCCAGACACAACAGGACAGAGTTCATTCGGCGTGACAGTCTGCGCAGAGTCCCTTAAAAACTTGCCTTCACCTACCACAAAATTAAGGCCTTTGCAGCGTGGACCACCTGCTTGCCAGACAGCCATTTCAGCACAAAGAGAACAAAAGCCACCCTCTGCTTCCGCCCAGTTTCGAACTGGGGACCTTTTGCGTGTAAGGCAAACGTGATAACCGCTACACTACGGAAACCTGCAGCCAGGGAATGCTCTGACCTTTCCGTCACACGCTTCTTGGAACGCGAATCAAACTACAGATTGCGTTGCGCTCTTCAATCTGCAAATACCTTCTATTTTTAGCAGAAAACCAAGCATTTTTTCCAGTGCTCTGCAGGAATCCTCAGTGGTCGTTTCTTTTGAATTGTTTTTTTCATTTCCTTTGATTGATTTTTTTTTCAGAAAATGTTACCACTGATAGAGCCTTTAAGTGCACTAGCCACCTGTTCATCCATGTTACCTGGGTAATAGTACCGAGTCTGTCGGCGTGGAAGTTACCGCTGCCTAGTGTGGCTTAATAATTGTCTTCACACCTGTGTAAAGAAAGACCTTCGTAGCGTACAGCTACTGCTCAATAGAGGGCCACTCAGACAAAAATCTTCTTTCGTGTTCCACAGAAGAAAGCCACGCAAGCTTGGAACGGCACGAGTGTGGTTCAGGTTTAGGGCAAATAATGACTGCACTTTCATTTATGCATCAGCTACACCTTTAGCGACTGTCTTCATGCCTCTTGGCCGCAAAGCCTTTGTAGTGTTGAGTTCCTCCTCAACAGAAAGCAAATTGAACAATTGTGAAAAAGAGATTGGCTGTTCCCGCCCAGTTTCGAACTGGGGACCTTTCGCGTGTGAGGCGAACGTGATAACCACTACACTACGGAAACCTGTCTGTTGTAAACAGACCGAAATCTTTAGGTGCACTCTCAGTGAAAAGCACATAAAGGTAAAGCGTTCTAAAGCCTACTGACAATGCAAAGGGTTCATTCTTTTCTTCAAAATGGAACAGCTGTTTCTGCTCGGTTTCAAACCGAGGACCTTTCGCGTGTTATGCGAACGTGATGACCACTACACTACAGAAACCTGTCTGAGAGTCTCTTTTGCTCTAACAACTCTAAGCAGGCGAAGCCTTTGTAACGTTGCCCAAGGACGCAACAGACCCTGACTTAAGCAACCTTGGAAAACGACACATCTGTTTCCGCCCAGTTTCGAACTGGGGACCTTTCGCGTGTGAGGCTAACGTGATAACCACTACACTACGGAAACCTGTCTGCTGAAAACAGGCCGAAATCTTTAGGTGCACTCTCGGTGAAATGCACATAAAGGTAAAGCGTTCTAAAGCCTACTGACAATGCAAAGGGTTCATTATTTTCTTCAAAATTGGACAGCTGTTTCTGCTCGGTTTGGAACCAAGGACCTTTCGCGTGTTAGGCGAATGTGATGACCACTACACTACAGAAACCTGTTGGATAGTCTCTTTTGCTCTAACACCTCTAGGCAGGCAAAGCCTTTGTAACGTTGCCCATCTGTTTCGGCCCAGTTTCGAACTGGGGACCTTTCGCATGTGAGGCGAACGTGATAACCACTACACTACGGAAACCTGTCTGCTGAAAACAGGCCGAAATCTTTAGGTGCACTCTCTGTGAAAAGCACATAAAGGTAAAGCGTTCTAAAGCCTACTGACAATGCAAAGGGTTCATTCTTTTCTTCAGATTTGGACAGCTGTTTCTGCTCGGTTTCGAACAGAGGACCTTTCGCGTGTTAGGCGAACGTGATGACCACTACACTGCAGAAACCTGTCGGATAGTCTCTTTTGCTCTAACACCTCTAGGCAGGCGAAGCCTTTGTAACGTTGCCCAAGGACGCAACAGACCCTGACTTAAGCAACCTTGGAAAAAGACACATCTGTTTCCGCCCAGTTTCAAACTGGGGACCTTTCGCGTGTGAGGCGAATGTGATAACCACTACACTACGGAAACCTGCCTGGAGACAGCAGCCAGAATTCTCCTGGAACTTCGAAAAGAGTTTATGTATTGCTTCAAAAACAAACCTCTGTTTCTGCGCGGTTTTGAACCAAGGACCTTTCGCGTGTTAGGAGATCGTGATTACCACTACACTACGAAAACTCCACATTTTTTCTCTTCTGCTCTTTCAGGGAAAATTGATATGGTAGACTGCACTGCAAGCAGGTAGACAATCTGCGTAAATCCCACACACAACAGGACAGAGTTCATTCGGCGTGACAGTCTGTGCAGAGTCCCTTAAAAACTTGCCTTAACCTACCACAAAATTAAGGCCTTTGCAGCGTGGACCACCTGCTTGCCAGACAGCCATTTTAGCACAAAGAGAACAAAAGACACCCACTGTTTCCGCCCAGTTTCGAACTGGAGACCTTTCGCATGTAAGGCTAACGTGATAACCGCTACACTACGGAAACCTGCAGCCAGGGATGGCTCTGGCCTTTCCGTCGCACGCTTCTTGGAACGCGAATCAAACTACAGATTGCGTTGCGCTCTTCAATCTGCAAATGCCTTCTATTTTTAGCAGCAAACCAAGCATTTTTTCCAGTGCTCTGCAGGAATCCTCAGTGGTGGTTTCTTTTGAATTGTTTTTTTCATTTCCCTTGATTAAATTTTTTCAGAAAATGTTACCACTGATAGGGCCTTTAAATGCACTAGCCACCTGTTCATCCACGTTACCTGGGTAATAGTACCGAGTCTGTCGGCGTGGAAGTTACCACTGCCTAGTGTGGCTTAATAATTGTCTTCACACCTGTGTAAAGAAAGACCTTCGTAGCGTACAGCTGCTGCTCAACAGAGGGCCACTCAGACAAAAATCTTCTTTCGTGTTCCACAGAAGAATGCCACGCAGGCTTGGAATGGCATGAGTGTGGTTTAGGTTTATGTCAAACAATGACTGCACTTTCATTTTTGCATCAGCTACACCATTAGCGACTGTCTTCATGCCTCTTGGCCGCAATGCCTTTGTAGTGTTGAGTTCCTCCTCAACAGAAAGCAAATTGAACAATTGTGAAAAAGAGAGTGGCTGTTCCCGCCCAGTTTCAAACTGGGGACCTTTCGCGTGTGAGGCGAACGTGATAACCACTACACTACAGAAACCTGTCTGCTGAAAACAGGCCGAAATCTTTAGGTGCACTCTCGGTGAAAAGCACATAAAGGTAAAGCGTTCTAAAGCCTACTGACAATGCAAAGGGTTCATTCTTTTCTTCAAAATTGGACAGGTGTTTCTGCTCGGTTTGGAATCAAGGACCTTTCGCGTGTTAGGCGAATGTGATGACCACTACACTACAGAAACCTGTTGGATAGTCTCTTTTGCTCTAACACCTCTAGGCAGGCGAAGCCTTTGTAACGTTGCCCATCTGTTTCGGCCCAGTTTCGAACTGGGGACCTTTCGCATGTGAGGCGAACGTGATAACCACTACACTACGGAAACCTGTCTGCTGAAAACAGGCCGAAATCTTTAGGTGCACTCTCGGTGAAAAGCACATAAAGTTAAAGCGTTCTAAAGCCTACTGACAATGCAAAGGGTTCATTCTTTTCTTCAGATTTGGACAGCTGTTTCTGCTCGGTTTCGAACAGAGGACCTTTCGCGTGTTAGGCGAACGTGATGACCACTACACTGCAGAAACCTGTCGGATAGTCTCTTTTGCTCTAACACCTCTAGGCAGGCGAAGCCTTTGTAACGTTGCCCAAGGACGCAACAGACCCTGACTTAAGCAACCTTGGAAAAAGACACATCTGTTTCCGCCCAGTTTCAAACTGGGGACCTTTCGCGTGTGAGGCGAATGTGATAACCACTACACTACGGAAACCTGCCTGGAGACAGCAGCCAGAATTCTCCTGGAACTTCGAAAAGAGTTTATGTATTGCCTCAAAAACAAACCTCTGTTTCTGCGCGGTTTTGAACCAAGGACCTATCGCGTGTTAGGCGATCGTGATGACCACTACACTACTAAAACTCCACATTTTTTCTCTTCTGCTCTTTCAGGGAAAATTGATATGGTAGACTGCACTGCAAGCAGGTAGACAATCTGCGTAAATCCCACACACAACAGGACAGAGTTCATTCGGCGTGACAGTCTGTGCAGAGTCCCTTAAAAACTTGCCTTAACCTACCACAAAATTAAGGCCTTTGCAGCGTGGACCACCTGCTTGCCAGACAGCCATTTTAGCACAAAGAGAACAAAAGACACCCACTGTTTCAGCCGAGTTTCGAACTGGAGACCTTTCGCATGTAAGGCTAACGTGATAACCGCTACACTACGGAAACCTGCAGCCACGGATGGCTCTGGCCTTTCCGTCGCACGCTTCTTGGAACGCGAATCAAACTACAGATTGCGTTGCGCTCTTCAATCTGCAAATGCCTTCTATTTTTAGCAGCAAACCAAGCATTTTTTCCAGTGCTCTGCAGGAATCCTCAGTGGTGGTTTCTTTTGAATTGTTTTTTTCATTTCCCTTGATTAAATTTTTTTCAGAAAATGTTACCACTGATAGGGCCTTTAAATGCACTAGCCACCTGTTCATCCACGTTACCTGGGTAATAGTACCGAGTCTGTCGGCGTGGAAGTTACCACTGCCTAGTGTGGCTTAATAATTGTCTTCACACCTGTGTAAAGAAAGACCTTCGTAGCGTACAGCTGCTGCTCAACAGAGGGCCACTCAGACAAAAATCTTCTTTCGTGTTCCACAGAAGAATGCCACGCAGGCTTGGAATGGCATGAGTGTGGTTTAGGTTTATGTCAAACAATGACTGCACTTTCATTTTTGCATCAGCTACACCTTTAGCGACTGTCTTCATGCCTCTTGGCCGCAAAGCCTTTGTAGTGTTGAGTTCCTCCTCAACAGAAAGCAAATTGAACAATTGTGAAAAAGAGACTGGCTGTTCCCGCCCAGTTTCGAACTGGGGACCTTTCGCGTGTGAGGTGAACGTGATAACCACTACACTACGGAAACCGGTCTGCTGAAAACAGGCCGAAATCTTTAGGTGCACTCTCGGTGAAAAGCACATAAAGGTAAAGCGTTCTAAAGCCTACTGACAATGCAAAGGGTTCATTCTTTTCTTCAAAATTGGACAGCTGTTTCTGCTCGGTTTCGAACCAAGGACCTATCGCGTGTTAGGCGAATGTGATGACCACGCGGGAGGCCCGGGTTCGATTCCCGGCCAATGCAGCAGCTTTGCCCTTTTACGTCAGGCCTCTTGTTGTATAAAAGCGGCAGCTGGGTTTTCAACCACACACACCTCCGTACAGCATTTTACACATTGGTGGTTCAGTGGTAGAATTGTCGCTTTACACGTGGGAAACCCGGGTTCGATTCCCAGTCAATGTTCTGTTAATTCAGAAGTGCATTTCTTTAAAAGGAACTTGAAGCTGATGCATACTTGCCTTGAAGGAGCTCAATTGGAGTGTGCCACGAAAGATTCTCTCACAATCCATTTTGTACCTGCTTTTCAGCGTGGCTTCGCAAACCCGATTCCTAGTAAATGCACGATTAGCAGCAAGCGTTGGTCAGCACCCAGCACCAGCACCTGGCTCCGATTCCCGGCCGATGCAAGGACAGCCTCCTCTTAAGTAAGGTCTGTGATTCTTGTTTGAGGGAGCTCCAGCTGCATTTCCAACCTTGCGTGTCTTTTTGAGCCAGTCGGGCATATTCGACATATAACATATACATATCAAAACTTAGCTAAAAAAAGCTGTTTTTCAGGGTGCAGCATTTTACAGATAATAAACGGAAGCACTTTTGACAATGCTTTTTCATGTTTGTTCAATGAATTTCAAGCAATTACTTCTCATGCACCTGTGAAAGAGTCCTGAAGACAATAACCTTTTACAGGCGACAGGCAAGATAGGTCAGGGTTAAAATAAGTAATGACAGTAAACTGACCTGTCTGTTGTCTCTGAAATACACCAAAAGAAATATGTCCAGGGTTACTGCTGACCTGCTTGAACGTGGGATAAACTGCAATGCCAGTAATGTAAGATCCCTAAGACAGCGCTACAGGGGCACAGAGTGACCGCTGATCGTCATGGCAGTGTCAAACAGCATGTAACCCTGTGTCTCTCGGTCCCGTCCAGATGTGTTTGAGAACATGCAAGTGCCTTGGAGGAAGAGCGGGGTAACATCTCCCAGTAAGAACTGACAAATCTGGTGCAGTCCATGAGGATGAGATGCACTGTAGTTCTTATGGGAGCTGGTGGCCACAGAAGATAACGACTCTGACTTTTGCTACTGACCTCCCATTTGCTCAGAGACTCATTAGTCCACTTCTATTCATCAAATGCCTATGAAACTTGTTCAGCTTATCACTCCGTTGTTTAACTTGAGCATCAGCCGATATTACCGTCGTGAAAGAGATGTAATTTCCAAATAAATTCCTAGACTTGCTTATCTTTACTATAGAGTGGGCATTGGTGGTTCAGTGGTAGAATTCTCGCCTGCCACGCGGGAGGCCCGGGTTCGATTCCCGGCCAATGCAGCAGCTTTGCCCTTTTACGTCAGGCCTCTTGTTGTATAAAAGCGGCAGCTGGGTTTTCAACCACACACACCTCCGTACAGCATTTTACACATTGGTGGTTCAGTGGTAGAATTGTCGCTTTACACGTGGGAAACCCGGGTTCGATTCCCAGTCAATGTTCTGTTAATTCAGAAGTGCATTTCTTTAAAAGGAACTTGAAGCTGATGCATACTTGCCTTGAAGGAGCTCAATTGGAGTGTGCCACGAAAGATTCTCTCACAATCCATTTTGTACCTGCTTTTCAGCGTGGCTTCGCAAACCCGATTCCTAGTAAATGCACGATTAGCAGCAAGCGTTGGTCAGCACCCAGCACCAGCACCTGGCTCCGATTCCCGGCCGATGCAAGGACAGCCTCCTCTTAAGTAAGGTCTGTGATTCTTGTTTGAGGGAGCTCCAGCTGCATTTCCAACCTTGCGTGTCTTTTTGAGCCAGTCGGGCATATTCGACATATAACATATACATATCAAAACTTAGCTAAAAAAAGCTGTTTTTCAGGGTGCAGCATTTTACAGATAATAAACGGAAGCACTTTTGACAATGCTTTTTCATGTTTGTTCAATGAATTTCAAGCAATTACTTCTCATGCACCTGTGAAAGAGTCCTGAAGGCAATAACCTTTTACAGGCGACAGGCAAGATAGGTCAGGGTTAAAATAAGTAATGACAGTAAACTGACCTGTCTGTTGTCTCTGAAATACACCAAAAGAAATATGTCCAGGGTTACTGCTGACCTGCTTGAACGTGGGATAAACTGCAATGCCAGTAATGTAAGATCCCTAAGACAGCGCTACAGGGGCACAGAGTGACCGCTGATCGTCATGGCAGTGTCAAACAGCATGTAACCCTGTGTCTCTCGGTCCCCTCCAGATGTGTTTGAGAACATGCAAGTGCCTTGGAGGAAGAGCGGGGTAACATCTCCCAGTAAGAACTGACAAATCTGGTGCAGTCCATGAGGATGAGATGCACTGTAGTTCTTATGGGAGCTGGTGGCCACAGAAGATAACGACTCTGACTTTTGCTACTGACCTCCCATTTGCTCAGAGACTCATTAGTCCACTTCTATTCATCAAATGCCTATGAAACTTGTTCAGCTTATCACTCCGTTGTTTAACTTGAGCATCAGCCGATATTACCGTCGTGAAAGAGATGTAATTTCCAAATAAATTCCTAGACTTGCTTATCTTTACTATAGAGTGGGCATTGGTGGTTCAGTGGTAGAATTCTCGCCTGCCACGCGGGCGCGGGAGGCCCGGGTTCGATTCCCGGCCAATGCAGCAGCTTTGCCCTTTTACGTCAGGCCTCTTGTTGTATAAAAGCGGCAGCTGGGTTTTCAACCACACACACCTCCGTACAGCATTTTACACATTGGTGGTTCAGTGGTAGAATTGTCGCTTTACACGTGGGAAACCCGGGTTCGATTCCCAGTCAATGTTCTGTTAATTCAGAAGTGCATTTCTTTAAAAGGAACTTGAAGCTGATGCATACTTGCCTTGAAGGAGCTCAATTGGAGTGTGCCACGAAAGATTCTCTCACAATCCATTTTGTACCTGCTTTTCAGCGTGGCTTCGCAAACCCGATTCCTAGTAAATGCACGATTAGCAGCAAGCGTTGGTCAGCACCCAGCACCAGCACCTGGCTCCGATTCCCGGCCGATGCAAGGACAGCCTCCTCTTAAGCAAGGTCTGTGATTCTTGTTTGAGGGAGCTCCAGCTGCATTTCCAACCTTGCGTGTCTTTTTGAGCCAGTCGGGCATATTCGACATATAACATATACATATCAAAACTTAGCTAAAAAAAGCTGTTTTTCAGGGTGCAGCATTTTACAGATAATAAACGGAAGCACTTTTGACAATGCTTTTTCATGTTTGTTCAATGAATTTCAAGCAATTACTTCTCATGCACCTGTGAAAGAGTCCTGAAGGCAATAACCTTTTACAGGCGACAGGCAAGATAGGTCAGGGTTAAAATAAGTAATGACAGTAAACTGACCTGTCTGTTGTCTCTGAAATACACCAAAAGAAATATGTCCAGGGTTACTGCTGACCTGCTTGAACGTGGGATAAACTGCAATGCCAGTAATGTAAGATCCCTAAGACAGCGCTACAGGGGCACAGAGTGACCGCTGATCGTCATGGCAGTGTCAAACAGCATGTAACCCTGTGTCTCTCGGTCCCCTCCAGATGTGTTTGAGAACATGCAAGTGCCTTGGAGGAAGAGCGGGGTAACATCTCCCAGTAAGAACTGACAAATCTGGTGCAGTCCATGAGGATGAGATGCACTGTAGTTCTTATGGGAGCTGGTGGCCACAGAAGATAACGACTCTGACTTTTGCTACTGACCTCCCATTTGCTCAGAGACTCATTAGTCCACTTCTATTCATCAAATGCCTATGAAACTTGTTCAGCTTATCACTCCGTTGTTTAACTTGAGCATCAGCCGATATTACCGTCGTGAAAGAGATGTAATTTCCAAATAAATTCCTAGACTTGCTTATCTTTACTATAGAGTGGGCATTGGTGGTTCAGTGGTAGAATTCTCGCCTGCCACGCGGGGGCCAGCCGTGGATAGTTGTAATTCACTGACAGCCAATCAGATTGCAGCATTTCAGCAGCTTGCCAAAGAGCGGAAATGATGTCACAGCCAATCAGATTTTTTCATGCATTTATTTTTTTTTATTTACCATTAATGGTCTAAACCATTATTTCACACAGCTTTGTGCTTTTTATGAAACAAAATTATAGAATGTAACAATGCATTACAGTGTTTTACATTTTTTTCCTTTTTGGATTACAAAGCAGTGTTATGAATAAATTATTAATATTACAATAATAGTAGTATAACATTCTATGGTTATATTAAAAATATATATTATATTGAACTCAAACTTAGTAATATTCAAGTATTGAATGAAAATAGATTGAGTGATGTCACACGTAAGTTAAAAGATCACTTAAGTGTTTCCAAAACCATAGAAACTGCAAAATATAAGTCCTATACAATAGAACATAGCACTCATGAAGCAATTTGTCATTTTCAGTTGTTTTTATTAAATTTTTTAAGCACTTTTTAAGATTAATACTGTAAATGTCGATCCAAAATAATAAAGTAGAAATAAAAATAGAATTCTGACAATATATGCAGAGTTAATTTGCAAAAACAGATAACTCCATTTTTAAGAATTTTCAAAAATCATGTTTTTTCATTGTGCAATCCAATTAATCTCAATCAAACTGCAGTTGGGTTATTTTGATTAGGTAAAAAATAACTAAAAATACTAGCTAACTAACACAAAAACATGATAACATAAAAAACATGATTTTTGAACATTTGAAAAAACAGTTATCTGTTTTTGCAAATAAACTCTTCATATACATATTACAATCTCACAGTGAAAAATATACAAATCAAAATATACAGTATATACATGAGTGAAATATTTCTAAGGGGTAAAATATCAAGAAATGTCATTTATTTAATTTTTTTCTGCCAGCCATCTCTGTCTTTCCATCTTGTAAAATGCAGACTCGTTAAACTCTGTCCAGGTCATCTTTTTCTGAATGCCCTGAGGTTGGTAAATGGAGGGCAATAAACATATTTCCCTGCTACGCCAGGAAAGCCAGTGTATGTGAGGACTGTTTGGACCCTTCTTCAATTCCAGTTTACAAAATCTGCACAAGCGACTAACGTGTTCAGTTTCAGGCCTTTTGTTTTTTCTGTCCTTTCTCCTCCATCCCTTTCTTTGTGGCCTCAAGTTCTCTCTCAAAGAACTCCATTTCCATAAAGTCTTGGAATGGCATTCTGGGGTTTGTTAGTCCTTCATCACTGTAAGCATTAAAAACCTTTGTGGAACAGTAGAAGTACCTGACAGGGCCTTGCTGATTAAGAAAGAAGTGGATAGAGGAACCATCTTTGGCTGTCCACATGCAAGACAAGTCTTTGTTTGTTTCTTCTTCTCCTGCTCAGGTTGCTGCTGCCGCTCCGTAATACAATTATCTCAATGGTGTCATGAGTTAGGAGTGTGGTCAGAGCAGGTGCTGGTGGCTTCATTGTTACCACTGGCACACTGGTTGTTTTACTACCCGCTTTCAAGACGTTTCTCTGGAGTTGTTTAATGAAGAACTGGTGTTCAGTAGTTTGGCCAGGTGCTTGACATACTGTGAAATGTGCAGTTTTGTGGTTGATTGGAGCATGCTGTTTGGATCTTTGTGGACCATTGCTGCATACTACTGAGGATGTCCTTCTTCCCATGGTGTTTATCAATGGGCTCCGTGTTTGTGGTCCAGTACAAACACCAGCCACCAGTCTTCACAGGTCCAGTACGGGTCGCAGGCGAGGCCAGCATAGGCAGAGGTGGCATATATGTACTTCCTACAAAGAGGGGAAAAATTGAATTAATTTCTTAAATCTGAATCAATTACTTCTCATGCACCTGTGAAAGAGTCCTGAAGGCAATAACCTTTTACAGGCGACAGGCAAGATAGGTCAGGGTTAAAATAAGTAATGACAGTAAACTGACCTGTCTGTTGTCTCTGAAATACACCAAAAGAAATATGTCCAGGGTTACTGCTGACCTGCTTGAACGTGGGATAAACTGCAATGCCAGTAATGTAAGATCCCTAAGACAGCGCTACAGGGGCACAGAGTGACCGCTGATCGTCATGGCAGTGTCAAACAGCATGTAACCCTGTGTCTCTCGGTCCCGTCCAGATGTGTTTGAGAACATGCAAGTGACTTGGAGGAAGAGCGGGGTAACATCTCCCAGTAAGAACTGACAAATCTGGTGCAGTCCATGAGGATGAGATGCACTGTAGTTCTTATGGGAGCTGGTGGCCACAGAAGATAACGACTCTGACTTTTGCTACTGACCTCCCATTTGCTCAGAGACTCATTAGTCCACTTCTATTCATCAAATGCCTATGAAACTTGTTCAGCTTATCACTCCGTTGTTTAACTTGAGCATCAGCCGATATTACCGTCGTGAAAGAGATGTAATTTCCAAATAAATTTCTTGACTTGCTTATCTTTACTATAGAGTGGGCATTGGTGGTTCAGTGGTAGAATTCTCGCCTGCCACGCGGGAGGCCCGGGTTCGATTCCCGGCCAATGCAGCAGCTTTGCCCTTTTACGTCAGGCCTCTTGTTGTATAAAAGCGGCAGCTGGGTTTTCAACCACACACACCTCCGTACAGCATTTTACACATTGGTGGTTCAGTGGTAGAATTGTCGCTTTACACGTGGGAAACCAGGGTTCGATTCCCAGTCAATGTTCTGTTAATTCAGAAGTGCATTTCTTTAAAAGGAAACTTGAAGCTGATGCATACTTGCCTTGAAGGAGCTCAATTGGAGTGTGCCACGAAAGATTCTCTCACAATCCATTTTGTACCTGCTTTTCAGCGTGGCTTCGCAAACCCGATTCCTAGTAAATGCAAGCGTTGGTCAGCACCCAGCACCAGCACCTGGCTCCGATTCCCGGCCGATGCAAGGACAGCCTCCTCTTAAGTAAGGTCTGTGATTCTTGTTTGAGGGAGCTCCAGCTGCATTTCCAACCTTGCGTGTCTTTTTGAGCCAGTCGGGCATATTCGACATATAACATATACATATCAAAACTTAGCTAAAAAAAGCTGTTTTTCAGGGTGCAGCATTTTACAGATAATAAACGGAAGCACTTTTGACAATGCTTTTTCATGTTTGTTCAATGAATTTCAAGCAATTACTTCTCATGCACCTGTGAAAGAGTCCTGAAGGCAATAACCTTTTACAGGCGACAGGCAAGATAGGTCAGGGTTAAAATAAGTAATGACAGTAAACTGACCTGTCTGTTGTCTCTGAAATACACCAAAAGAAATATGTCCAGGGTTACTGCTGACCTGCTTGAACGTGGGATAAACTGCAATGCCAGTAATGTAAGATCCCTAAGACAGCGCTACAGGGGCACAGAGTGACCGCTGATCGTCATGGCAGTGTCAAACAGCATGTAACCCTGTGTCTCTCGGTCCCCTCCAGATGTGTTTGAGAACATGCAAGTGCCTTGGAGGAAGAGCGGGGTAACATCTCCCAGTAAGAACTGACAAATCCAGGGGCCAGCCGTGGATAGTTGTAATTCACTGACAGCCAATCAGATTGCAGCATTTCAGCAGCTTGCCAAAGAGCGGAAATGATGTCACAGCCAATCAGATTTTTTCATGCATTTATTTTTTTTTATTTACCATTAATGGTCTAAACCATTATTTCACACAGCTTTGTGCTTTTTATGAAACAAAATTATAGAATGTAACAATGCATTACAGTGTTTTACATTTTTTGCATTTTTGGATTACAAAGCAGTGTTATGCATAAATTATTAATATTAAAATAATAGTAGTATAACATTCTATGGTTATATTACAAATATATATTATATTGAACTCAAACTTAGTAATATTCAAGTATTGAATGAAAATAGATTGAGTGATGTCACACGTAAGTTAAAAAAATCACTTAAGTGTTTCCAAAACCATAGAAACTGCAAAATATAAGTCCTATACAATAGAACATAGCACTCATGAAGCAATTTGTCATTTTCAGTTGTTTTTATTAAATGTTTTAAGCACTTTTTAAGATTAATACTGTAAATGTCGACCCAAAATAATAAAGTAGAAATAAAAATAGAATTCTGACAATATATGCAGAGTTAATTTGCAAAAACAGATAACTCTGTAATAATTTTCAAAAATCATGTTTTTTCATTGTGCATTCCAATTAATCTCAATCAAACTGCAGTTGGGTTATTTTGATTAGGTAAAAAATAACTAAAAATACTAGCTAACTAACACAATAAAAACACGATAACATAAAAAACAGTGTTATCTGTTTTTGCAAATATACTCTTCATATACATATTACAATCTCACAGTGAAAAATATACAAATCACAATATACAGTATATACAAGAGTGAAATATTTCTAAGGGGTGAAATATCAATTATTTTATTTTTTTCTGTCATTCCATGTTGTAAAATGCAGACTCGTTAAACTCTGTCCGGGTCATCTCTTTCTGAATGCCCTGAGGTTGGTAAATGGAGGGCAATAAACATATTTCCCTGCTACGCCAGGAAAGCCTGTGTATGTGAGGACTGTTTGGACCCTGCTTCAGTTCCAGTTTACAAAATCTGCACAAGCGACTAACGTGTTCAGTTTCAGGCCTTTTGTTTCCACCTGTTTCTTTGTAGCCTCAAGTTCTCTCTCAAAGAACTCCATTTCCATAATGTCTTGGAATGGCATTCTGGGGTTTGTTAGTCCTTCATCACTGTAAGCATTAAAAACCTTTGTGGAACAGTAGAAGTACCTGACAGGGCCTTGCTGATTAAGAAAAAAGTGGATAGAGGAACCATCTTTGGCTGTCCACATGCAAGACAAGTCTTTGTTTGTTTCTTCTTCTCCTGCTCAGGTTGCTGCTGCCGCACCATAATACAATTATGTCAATGGTGTCATGAGTTAGGAGTGTGGTCAGAGCAGGTGCTGGTGGCTTCATTGTTGCCACTGGCACACTGGTTGTTTTACTACCCGCTTTCAAGACGTTTCTCTGGAGTTGTTTAATGAAGAACTGGTGTTCAGTAGTTTGGCCAGGTGCTTGACATACTGTGAAATGTGCAGGTTTGTGGTTGATTGGAGCATGCTGTTTGGATCTTTGTGGACCATTGCTGCATACCACTGAGGATGTCCTTCTTCCCATGGTGCTTATCAATGGGCTCCGCGTTTGTGGTCCAGTACAAACACCAGCCACCAGTCTTCACAGGTCCAGTACGGTTCGCAGTCGAGGCCAGCATAGGCAGAGGTGGCATATATGTACTTCCTACAAAGAGGGGCAAAAATGAATTAATTTCTGCATTCTGGAAATTATAATTGAGGCTCAACGTGGCAACAATGATATGAGGACAGCGAGGGCACAGACAGTGTAGCAGTGGTGTCTGCAACAAGTTGAATATTTAGTTTAATGTGTAAGAAAACAGAGTTTCTGCAGGTTTTATGAAGGTAAAGTTAAGACCTTTTTAAGACCAATTGAGGAACAAATGAGGAAAAACACAAATATAATCTGTAGAAAGTAAATGTCTGGAGAGAAACACAATGAGGTGTATCAACTTCAGAGTTTGAAAATACAACTTTCAACAGATATTCATATGTTTTTAATTCATTTTGACAAAAACTCCAGACACTATAATATGGAAATATCTTTTACTGCAGCTTCAGATCATGCTGCAAAAAAAGTGATGTTCTTCCTCAGTATTTGTGTCTTGTTTTCCAGTGCAAATGCCTACAGATTCTTAAATAAAGACACATTTACTGGAGATACAAAATGGCATAAAATACAAAGTCTTGTTTGAAGTGATTTTGTGATTAAAACAAGAACTAATATCTGCCATTTGGCAAAAAAGTAACCTTAATTTAAAGGGAAGTTTTGATAACTCTGACAGATAGTTGTTATTGTTTTAAGAATAAACTCATTTCATTTTATTACATTTTTCATTTACATTTGCATCTGAAATAAACATATCTTGATTGAAAGATGTTTGATATTTGCATTGGAAAACAAGAGGAAGAGATTAATTCACTTTTTGCTTTGCATCCAACATTTAATGACATCATTTTATGAATTTTTCTGTTCTGATTTAAACATTTCTTAAGCCATTAATTTGTGTAAGGGTAAATTAAGACATTTTAAAACTTAAAAACCTGCAGAAACCCTTTTGTGCATGATGTTAATGTGTCCAATATTTACCTGTATCTGACAGGGTACCATAAAAAGATGACAGCAAGGGCACAAGCAGAGTAGAAACAGTGGTCTCTACAAGAACAACGACATACAAATATTACAAAAAGCAAAAAAAAATTATACACACACACACATATACATACATATATTACAACCATGAAGTTACTATAGTAAAACTGTAGTAATCCTGCTGTTCTTGACAGATTGATTTTTTTTATTTACAATTTCATGGCTGTACTGCAAATATAATGCTCAATACAGTAACAATAATGGTAGATTTATTGTTCTGATTCTACTACTAATACACCATGGCTAAATTATGGTTACTATCATAACACAGGTTTAGAAAACATTTCTGAACATGTAATCTCATTACAAAAATGAAAATAATGGTTAGGTCCATTCATAATGTAGTTTGTAATCAACAGATGACATGTTAATGATGACAAACAATACATAGAAACGTAAATTACAGCCATGTTCATTCATAATTTCGCATGCAAACAAATCAACCGAGCTAAACTATAGTAAACAAAACCCGACAAGGTAACAAAACGTAAACTGATGCCACAGAAAGTATCTTACCTTTGATAGATGCGCTGAGAATGCGTTGAATTAAACACCCGAGGCAGATCGCCGCTGTTTTCTTCTTTTATTGTTTATAACTGTGTGTTTTCATTCTCCGAGCCGGGATGAATATGGCGAATTCAAACTTCCCGCGGTGCCGAAAACACGGAAGTGCGCCACGAGAGCGCTAGCGGCCGAAAGAATATTGCATCCGTAGTGGTTTAGCACTACCATTGAGAATGAATGGGAAACGGTTTAGGGCCGTTTAGCTAAAGAATCCGCGGCCGCCGCGCGGGAGGCCCGGGTTCGATTCCCGGCCAATGCAGCAGCTTTGCTCTCTAACGTCAGGCCTCTTGTTGTATAAAAGCGGCAGCTGGATTTCCAACCACACACATTTCCTTGCAGCATTTTACACATTGGTGGTTCAGTGGTAGAATTGTCGCTTCCCACGTGGGAAACTCGGGTTCGGTTCCCAGTCAATGTTCTGTTAATTCAGAAGTGCATTTCTTTAAAAGGAAACTTGAAGCTGATGCGTACTTCCTTGAAGGAGCTCAATTGGAGTGTGCCACGAAAGATTCTCTCATAATCCATTTTGTACCTGCTTTTCAGCGTGGCTTCGCAAACCCGATTCCTAGTAAATGCACGATTAGCAGCAAGCGTTGGTCAGCACCCAGCACCAGCACCCGGCTCCGATTCCCGGCCGATGCAAGGACAGCCTCCTCTTAAGTAAGGTCTGTGATTCTTGTTTGAGGGAGCTCCAGCTGCATTTCCAACCTTGCGTGTCTTTTTGAGCCAGTCGGGCATATTCGACATAAAACATATACATATCAAAACTTAGCTAAAAAAAGCTGTTTTTCAGGGTGCAGCATTTTACAGATAATAAACGGAAGCACTTTTGACAATGCTTTTTCATGTTTGTTCAATGAATTTCAAGCAATTACTTCTCATGCACCTGTGAAAGAGTCCTGAAGGCAATAACCTTTTACAGGCGACAGGCAAGATAGGTCAGGGTTAAGATAAGTAATGACAGTAAACTGACCTGTCTGTTGTCTCTGAAATACACAAAAAGAAATATGTCCAGGGTTACTGCTGACCTGCTTGAACGTGGGATAAACTGCAATGCCAGTAACGTAAGATCCCTAAGACAGCGCTACAGGGGCACAGAGTGACCGCTGATCGTCATGGCAGTGTCAAACAGCATGTAACCCTGTGTCTCTCGGTCCCCTCCAGATGTGTTTGAGAACATGCAAGTGCCTTGGAGGAAGAGCGGGGTAACATCTCCCAGTAAGAACTGACAAATCTGGTGCAGTCCATGAGGATGAGATGCACTGTAGTTCTTATGGGAGCTGGTGGCCACAGAAGATAACGACTCTGACTTTTGCTACTGACCTGCCATTTGCTCAGAGACTCATTATTCCACTTCTATTCATCAAATGCCAATGAAACTTGTTCAGCTTATCACTCCGTTGTTTAACTATTTCCAAATAAATTCCTAGACTTGCTTATCTTTACTATAGAGTGGGCATTGGTGGTTCAGTGGTAGAATTCTCGCCTGCCACGCGGGAGGCCCGGGTTCGATTCCCGGCCAATGCAGCAGCTTTGCTCTTTAACGTCAGGCCTCTTGTTGTATAAAAGCGGCAGCTGGATTTCCAACCACACACATTTCCTTGCAGCATTTTACACATTGGTGGTTCAGTGGTAGAATTGTCGCTTCCCACGTGGGAAACTCGGGTTCGGTTCCCAGTCAATGTTCTGTTAATTCAGAAGTGCATTTCTTTAAAAGGAAACTTGAAGCTGATGCGTACTTCCTTGAAGGAGCTCAATTGGAGTGTGCCACGAAAGATTCTCTCATAATCCATTTTGTACCTGCTTTTCAGCGTGGCTTCGCAAACCCGATTCCTAGTAAATGCACGATTAGCAGCAAGCGTTGGTCAGCACCCAACACCAGCACCCGGCTCCGATTCCCGGCCGATGCAAGGACAGCCTCCTCTTAAGTAAGGTCTGTGATTCTTGTTTGAGGGAGCTCCAGCTGCATTTCCAACCTTGCGTGTCTTTTTGAGCCAGTCGGGCATATTCGACATATAACATATACATATCAAAACTTAGCTAAAAAAAGCTGTTTTTCAGGGTGCAGCATTTTACAGATAATAAACGGAAGCACTTTTGACAATGCTTTTTCATGTTTGTTCAATGAATTTCAAGCAATTACTTCTCATGCACCTGTGAAAGAGTCCTGAAGGCAATAACCTTTTACAGGCGACAGGCAAGATAGGTCAGGGTTAAAATAAGTAATGACAGTAAACTGACCTGTCTGTTGTCTCTGAAATACACCAAAAGAAATATGTCCAGGGTTACTGCTGACCTGCTTGAAAGTGGGATAAACTGCAATGCCAGTAATGTAAGATCCCTAAGACAGCGCTACAGGGGCACAGAGTGACCGCTGATCGTCATGGCAGTGTCAAACAGCATGTAACCCTGTGTCTCTCGGTCCCCTCCAGATGTGTTTGAGAACATGCAAGTGCCTTGGAGGAAGAGCGGGGTAACATCTCCCAGTAAGAACTGACAAATCTGGTGCAGTCCATGAGGATGAGATGCACTGTAGTTCTTATGGGAGCTGGTGGCCACAGAAGATAACGACTCTGACTTTTGCTACTGACCTCCCATTTGCTCAGAGACTCATTAGTCCACTTCTATTCATCAAATGCCTATGAAACTTGTTCAGCTTATCACTCCGTTGTTTAACTTGAGCATCAGCCGATATTACCGTCGTGAAAGAGATGTAATTTCCAAATAAATTCCTAGACTTGCTTATCTTTACTATAGAGTGGGCATTGGTGGTTCAGTGGTAGAATTCTCGCCTGCCACGCGGGAGGCCCGGGTTCGATTCCCGGCCAATGCAGCAGCTTTGCCCTTTTACGTCAGGCCTCTTGTTGTATAAAAGCGGCAGCTGGGTTTTCAACCACACACACCCTCCGTACAGCATTTTACACATTGGTGGTTCAGTGGTAGAATTGTCGCTTTACACGTGGGAAACCCGGGTTCGATTCCCAGTCAATGTTCTGTTAATTCAGAAGTGCATTTCTTTAAAAGGAACTTGAAGCTGATGCATACTTGCCTTGAAGGAGCTCAATTGGAGTGTGCCACGAAAGATTCTCTCACAATCCATTTTGTACCTGCTTTTCAGCGTGGCTTCGCAAACCCGATTCCTAGTAAATGCACGATTAGCAGCAAGCGTTGGTCAGCACCCAGCACCAGCACCTGGCTCCGATTCCCGGCCGATGCAAGGACAGCCTCCTCTTAAGTAAGGTCTGTGATTCTTGTTTGAGGGAGCTCCAGCTGCATTTCCAACCTTGCGTGTCTTTTTGAGCCAGTCGGGCATATTCGACATATAACATATACATATCAAAACTTAGCTAAAAAAAGCTGTTTTTCAGGGTGCAGCATTTTACAGATAATAAACGGAAGCACTTTTGACAATGCTTTTTCATGTTTGTTCAATGAATTTCAAGCAATTACTTCTCATGCACCTGTGAAAGAGTCCTGAAGGCAATAACCTTTTACAGGCGACAGGCAAGATAGGTCAGGGTTAAAATAAGTAATGACAGTAAACTGACCTGTCTGTTGTCTCTGAAATACACCAAAAGAAATATGTCCAGGGTTACTGCTGACCTGCTTGAACGTGGGATAAACTGCAATGCCAGTAATGTAAGATCCCTAAGACAGCGCTACAGGGGCACAGAGTGACCGCTGATCGTCATGGCAGTGTCAAACAGCATGTAACCCTGTGTCTCTCGGTCCCGTCCAGATGTGTTTGAGAACATGCAAGTGCCTTGGAGGAAGAGCGGGGTAACATCTCCCAGTAAGAACTGACAAATCTGGTGCAGTCCATGAGGATGAGATGCACTGTAGTTCTTATGGGAGCTGGTGGCCACAGAAGATAACGACTCTGACTTTTGCTACTGACCTCCCATTTGCTCAGAGACTCATTAGTCCACTTCTATTCATCAAATGCCTATGAAACTTGTTCAGCTTATCACTCCGTTGTTTAACTTGAGCATCAGCCGATATTACCGTCGTGAAAGAGATGTAATTTCCAAATAAATTCCTAGACTTGCTTATCTTTACTATAGAGTGGGCATTGGTGGTTCAGTGGTAGAATTCTCGCCTGCCACGCGGGAGGCCCGGGTTCGATTCCCGGCCAATGCAGCAGCTTTGCCCTTTTACGTCAGGCCTCTTGTTGTATAAAAGCGGCAGCTGGGTTTTCAACCACACACACCTCCGTACAGCATTTTACACATTGGTGGTTCAGTGGTAGAATTGTCGCTTTACACGTGGGAAACCCGGGTTCGATTCCCAGTCAATGTTCTGTTAATTCAGAAGTGCATTTCTTTAAAAGGAACTTGAAGCTGATGCATACTTGCCTTGAAGGAGCTCAATTGGAGTGTGCCACGAAAGATTCTCTCACAATCCATTTTGTACCTGCTTTTCAGCGTGGCTTCGCAAACCCGATTCCTAGTAAATGCACGATTAGCAGCAAGCGTTGGTCAGCACCCAGCACCAGCACCTGGCTCCGATTCCCGGCCGATGCAAGGACAGCCTCCTCTTAAGTAAGGTCTGTGATTCTTGTTTGAGGGAGCTCCAGCTGCATTTCCAACCTTGCGTGTCTTTTTGAGCCAGTCGGGCATATTCGACATATAACATATACATATCAAAACTTAGCTAAAAAAAGCTGTTTTTCAGGGTGCAGCATTTTACAGATAATAAACGGAAGCACTTTTGACAATGCTTTTTCATGTTTGTTCAATGAATTTCAAGCAATTACTTCTCATGCACCTGTGAAAGAGTCCTGAAGGCAATAACCTTTTACAGGCGACAGGCAAGATAGGTCAGGGTTAAAATAAGTAATGACAGTAAACTGACCTGTCTGTTGTCTCTGAAATACACCAAAAGAAATATGTCCAGGGTTACTGCTGACCTGCTTGAACGTGGGATAAACTGCAATGCCAGTAATGTAAGATCCCTAAGACAGCGCTACAGGGGCACAGAGTGACCGCTGATCGTCATGGCAGTGTCAAACAGCATGTAACCCTGTGTCTCTCGGTCCCCTCCAGATGTGTTTGAGAACATGCAAGTGCCTTGGAGGAAGAGCGGGGTAACATCTCCCAGTAAGAACTGACAAATCTGGTGCAGTCCATGAGGATGAGATGCACTGTAGTTCTTATGGGAGCTGGTGGCCACAGAAGATAACGATTCTGACTTTTGCTACTGACCTCCCATTTGCTCAGAGACTCATTAGTCCACTTCTATTCATCAAATGCCTATGAAACTTGTTCAGCTTATCACTCCGTTGTTTAACTTGAGCATCAGCCGATATTACCGTCGTGAAAGAGATGTAATTTCCAAATAAATTCCTAGACTTGCTTATCTTTACTATAGAGTGGGCATTGGTGGTTCAGTGGTAGAATTCTCGCCTGCCACGCGGGAGGCCCGGGTTCGATTCCCGGCCAATGCAGAGGTCTGTGATTCTTGTTTGAGGGAGCTCCAGCTGCATTTCCAACCTTGCGTGTCTTTTTGAGCCAGTCGGGCATATTCGACATATAACATATACATATCAAAACTTAGCTAAAAAAAGCTGTTTTTCAGGGTGCAGCATTTTACAGATAATAAACGGAAGCACTTTTGACAATGCTTTTTCATGTTTGTTCAATGAATTTCAAGCAATTACTTCTCATGCACCTGTGAAAGAGTCCTGAAGGCAATAACCTTTTACAGGCGACAGGCAAGATAGGTCAGGGTTAAAATAAGTAATGACAGTAAACTGACCTGTCTGTTGTCTCTGAAATACACCAAAAGAAATATGTCCAGGGTTACTGCTGACCTGCTTGAAAGTGGGATAAACTGCAATGCCAGTAATGTAAGATCCCTAAGACAGCGCTACAGGGGCACAGAGTGACCGCTGATCGTCATGGCAGTGTCAAACAGCATGTAACCCTGTGTCTCTCGGTCCCCTCCAGATGTGTTTGAGAACATGCAAGTGCCTTGGAGGAAGAGCGGGGTAACATCTCCCAGTAAGAACTGACAAATCTGGTGCAGTCCATGAGGATGAGATGCACTGTAGTTCTTATGGGAGCTGGTGGCCACAGAAGATAACGACTCTGACTTTTGCTACTGACCTCCCATTTGCTCAGAGACTCATTAGTCCACTTCTATTCATCAAATGCCTATGAAACTTGTTCAGCTTATCACTCCGTTGTTTAACTTGAGCATCAGCCGATATTACCGTCGTGAAAGAGATGTAATTTCCAAATAAATTCCTAGACTTGCTTATCTTTACTATAGAGTGGGCATTGGTGGTTCAGTGGTAGAATTCTCGCCTGCCACGCGGGAGGCCCGGGTTCGATTCCCGGCCAATGCAGCAGCTTTGCTCTTTAACGTCAGGCCTCTTGTTGTATAAAAGCGGCAGCTGGATTTCCAACCACACACACTTCCTTGCAGCATTTTACACATTGGTGGTTCAGTGGTAGAATTGTCGCTTCCCACGTGGGAAACTCGGGTTCGGTTCCCAGTCAATGTTCTGTTAATTCAGAAGTGCATTTCTTTAAAAGGAACTTGAAGCTGATGCATACTTGCCTTGAAGGAGCTCAATGCAATACTTTCTTTGGTGTCCAAACCGATTCCTAAATCATTGACAGCTTGTCAGCCGCCGCACGCCCGATTCCGCATGCAGAACCTAAGTAGGTCTGATCTGTTAGAGCTCCAGCTCATTTCCACCTTGCGGTCTTTTTAGCAGTCGGGCATTCGCATTAACATCATATCAAAACTTACTAAAAAAAGCTGTTTTTCAGTCAGCATTTACAGATAATAACGGAAGCACTTTGACAAGCTTTTTCAGTTTGTTCATGATTTAAGAATACTCCATGCACTTGAAAGTCCTGAGGCAATAACTTTTCAGCGACGGCAATAGTCAGGTTAAAATAAGTATGACAGTAAATACCTGTCTGTTGTCGAAATACACAAAAGAAATATGTCCAGGGTTATCTGACTGTTGAAGTGGAAAACTGCATGCCGTATGTAAGATCCCTAAGACAGCTACAGGGACAGGTGACCGCTGATCGTCAGGAGTGTCAAACAGATGTAACCCTGCCTCGGTCCCGTCCGTGTTTTGAGAACATGCAAGCTGAGAAGCGGGTACTCTCCCGTAGAACTGAAACTGGCAGTCCATGAGGATAGATGCCTGTAGTCTATGGCTGGGCCACAGAAGATAACGATCTGACTTTTGCATGCCTCCATTTGCCGAGCTCTTAGTCCACTTTATCATCAAATGCTAGAAACTTGTTAGCTATACTCCGTTGTTAACTTGAGCACACCGTATTCCTCTGAAAGGATGAATTTCCAAATAAATTCCTAGACTTGCTTACTTACATAGCGTGGATTGGTTCATGGTGAATTCTCGATGCACCGAGCCGGTTCATTCCCGCCAATGCAGCACTTTGTCTTTACATCGGCTTGTTGTATAAAAGCGCAGCGGGTTTTCACCAACTCGTACAGCATTTTCACATTGTGTTCAGGTGCTTGTGCTTTACACGGGAAACCGGGTTCATCCGTCGATTTCTGTATTCAGAGTGCATTTCTTTAAAGGAAACTTGAACTATGCATCTTGCTTGAGAGCTCAATTGGAGTGTGCCACAAATTCTTACAACATTTTACCTGTTCAGCTGGCTTGCAAACCCATTCAGTAAATGCACGATTCAGCAAGCGTTGTCAGACCAGCCGCACTGGCTCGATCCCGGCATGCAAGGACACTCCCTTAAGAAGGTCTGGATTCTGTTAGGGAGCTCCGCTCATTTCCACCTTGCGTGCTTTTTAGCAGTCGGGCTTTCGACAATACATTCATATCAAAACTTAGCTAAAAAAAGCTGTTTTTCAGTGCAGCATTTACAATAAAAACGAACACTTTGACAAGCTTTTTCAGTTTGTTCATGATTTAAGAATACTCCATGCACTTGAAAGCCTAGCATACTTTTACAGGCAGGCAAATGTCAGGTTAAAATAAGTATGACAGTAAATACCTGTTTTGCTCGAAATACACAAAAAAAATGCAGGGTACTCTGACCTGCTTGACGTGGGTAACTGAATCCAGAATTAAGATCCCTAAAAGCCTAAGGGGACGTGACCGCTGACGTCATGGCAGTGTCAAACAGATGTAACCTGGTCCTCGGCCCGTCCGTGTGTTTGAGAACATGCAAGCTTGGAAGCGGGGTACTCTCCCGTAGAACTGACAAATCTGGTGCAGTCATGGAAGATGCCTGAGTCTAGGGACTGGTGGCCACAGAAGTAACGACTCTGCTTTTGCACTGACTCCCTTTCTCAGGACTCTGTCCACTTATCATCAAATGCCTATGAAACTTGTTCAGCTCATCACTCTTGTTTAACTTGACATCAGCCGAATTCCGTCGTGAAAGATGTATTTCAAATAAATCCTGATGCTATCTTACTATAGATGGGATTGTGTTCAGGTAAATTCTGCCTGCACCGGAGGCCCGGTTCGATTCCCGGCAATGCAGCAGCTTTGCCCTTTACGTCAGGCCTCTTGTTGTTAAAAGCGCAGCTGTTTTCAACACACAACTCCTAAGATTTTAACATTGGTGGTTCAGTGGTGATTGTCGCTTACACGTGGAAACCCGGGTCGATTCCCAGTCAGTTCTGTAATTCAGAGTGCTTTCTAAAGGACTTAAGTATGCTCTTGCTTGAAGAGCTCAATTGGAGTTCCACAAAGATCTCTACAATCCATTTTGACTGCTTTTCAGGTGGCTCGAAACCGATTCCTGAAATCAGATTACAGCAAGCGTTGGTCAGCACCCGACCAGACTGGCTCCGATTCGCCGAGCAGGCAGCCTCCCTTAAGAAGCTGTGATTCTGTTGAGAGCCCAGCTCTTTCCAACCTTGCGTGTCTTTTTGCAGCGGGCATTCGCATAAACATTCATATCAAAACTTAGCTAAAAAAAGCTGTTTTTCAGGGTGCAGCATTTTACAGATAATAAACGGAAGCACTTTAAAGCTTTTTCATGTTTGTCAATGAATTTCAAGCAATTACTTTCATGCACTTGAAAGAGTCTGAGGCAATAACTTTTACAGACAGCAAATAGTCAGTTAAAAAAGTATGACAGAATGACCTTTTTGCCGAAATACACAAAAGAAATATGCCAGGGTTACTGCTGCTGTTGAACTGGGAAACTCAATGCCAGAATGAAGATCCCTAGAAGCGCTACGGGACAGGGACGCTGATCGTCATGGAGTTCAAACAGCAGTAACCTGGTCCTGGTCCCGTCCGATGTGTTTGAAACAGCAAGTGCTTGAGGACGGGTACTCTCCCAGTAGAACTGAAAATCGTGCATCCATGAGGAGAGATCACTGTAGTCTTAGGGACTGGTGGCCACGAAGATAAGACCTGATTTGCTATGACCTCTGCTCAGAGACTCATAGTCACTTTATCATCAAATGCCTGAAATTGTCAGTACACTCCGTTGTTTAACTTGGCATCAGCGATATTCCGTGTGAAAGGATGTATTTCCAAATAATTCTAGACTTGCTTATCTTTACTTAGTGGCATGGTGGTTCATGTAAATTCTCGCCTGCCAGCGGAGCCCGGGTTCGATTCCGGCCAATGCAGAGTTTGCCCTTTTACGTCAGGCCTTTGTTGTAAAAGCGGCAGCTGGGTTTTCACCACAAACCTCCTAAGCATTTTACACATTGGTGGTTCAGTGGTAGAATTTCGCTTACACGTGAAACCCGGGTTCGATTCCCGTCAATGTTCTGTAATTGATGCTTTCTTTAAAAGGACTTGAGCTATGCTACTGCTTGAAGGACTCAATGGATTGCACGAAAGTTCTTCACATCCATTTTGTACGCTTTTCAGCGTGGCTCGAAACCCGATTCCAGTAATGACGTTACAGCAAGCTTGTCAACCCAGACCAGACTGGCTCCGATTCCGGCCATGCAAGGCAGCCTCCTTAGAAGGTCTGATTCTGTTGAGGGAGCTCCAGCTCATTTCAACCTTGCTTCTTTTTGAGCAGTCGGGCATTTCACTATAACATTACATTCAAAACTTGCTAAAAAAAGCTTTTTCAGGTCAGATTTTACGTAATAAAGGAAGCCTTTTAAATGCTTTTTCATGTTTGTTCAATGAATTTCACAATTCTTTCATGCCTGTGAAAGAGTCTGAAGGCAATAACCTTTTACAGGACAGGCAGAAGGTCAGGGTTAAAATATAAGACAGTAAAGACTGTCGTGTTTGAAATACACAAAAGAATATGTCCAGGGTTCTGCTGACCTCTTGAACTGGAAAGAATGCCAGTAATGTAAGACCCTAGACAGCGTACAGGGGCAAGATGCCGTATGTATGGCAGTCAAACAGCTGTACCCTGTGTCTCTGGTCCCCTCAGATGTGTTTGAGAACATGCAGTGCCTTGGGGAACGGTAACTCTCCCAGTAAGAACTGCAAATCGGTGCAGCAGAGGAGGACACTGAGTTCTATGGGAGCTGGTGGCCACAGAAGATAACGATCTGATTTTCTCGACCTCCCATTTGCTCAGAGACTCATAGTCCTTCTATATCAAATCCTAGAAACTTGTCACTTTCATCCTTGTTAACTTGAGATCAGCCGATATTCCGTGTGAAGAGTGATTCCAAATAAATTCCTGACTTGCTTATCTTTCTATAGATGGCATTGGTGTTCATGTAAATTCTCACTTCTCTTGGCCAGGCTTCGATTCCTGAATGAGAAGCTTTGCGTTACTTCGACCCTGTTGTAAAAGCGCAGTTGATTTCCAACCACACCACTTGCTTGCAGCATTTTACACATTGGGTTCAGTGGTAGAATTGTCGCTTCCCACGTGGAATCGGGTTCGATTCCTCAATGGCTTACTGGCT
>JALXFT010002869.1:0-20951 GCA_023376895.1 Aspiorhynchus laticeps | reverse complement strand
TCATACAGAGATGGGGTTGGGCTCTTTTGACTCGGGTGGGACATCACTCTATAAATATCAACATGGTAAATGTGTATCCACACCATAGCAACCATTTAGAGCACCCTAACAACCGTATAACTATAAAAGGAAGGCATATCTCAGCTCCATAACATCATACCGAGATGCTGGTTGGCTAAAGTGGCGAGTTTTGCCACGCCAAGCACCACTCACATTTTCTTCAGGAAATGTACATTCTAGTTAGTGGTGCTTGCCAAAGGCAAGGCATCACTATTGTTATCTTGCATACTTATTATTATTATTCTTCTTCTTCTGGACAAAACTTCGGTTCGCTACTCCTCCTGGACTGTTTGTCACAGACCCATGAATGAGGCGTCAAATCGTGCGACCTATTGAGGAATGGTGTGCTATATCTTTTATAAGCGATCGGGCGTACGATAATCGTACAGGGGGCGAAAAATCGCCCGAAAAATCCCATCGACTTAACATTGCGGCCAACTTTGACGAGTCGTAGCTCAGAGTGAGAATTTCGTAGAAACATGTAAATCACCACATATGAAGAGGTTATCAAGCTGTGCAAGAACATACCCCGCAATGGGGTATAAGTTGTACCCCTGGGGGGCAAGAGCGCCCCAAAATTGCCCCATTGACATACTATGGTGAGGGACGGCCCATTAAACAGCATGCGTTTTTTCCTACTATGGTAATTTACATAGGAATTTTGTATTGAACATAACTCTACATCACAATGTCATAGAGACATGGGGGTGGGCTCATTTTACTAAGCCAGCCAATCAGACTCTCAGGATCATTGTGAAGCTGTCAAACCACGCCCTAGCAACCATTTAGAGCACCTTAGCAACTTATCCCATAGACTGCCATTATAAAAGGCCCAGATGGATATCTTTGGATTACAGTGTCATAGAGGCTTGGGGGTGGGCTCATTTTACTCAGACAACCAATCAGACTCTTGGGATCACTGTGAAGCTGTCAAGCCACGCCCTGGCAACCATTTAGAGCACCCTAGCAACTGATCATATAGACTGCCATTATAAAGCGCCAGATGGATATCTTTAGATCACAGTGTTGTAGAGACATGGGGCTGGGTGTTTTTGACTCAGGACAGCAAACAACCAATCATGTACCACCACTGGCACTTCCTTGCCACACCCTAGCAACCATTATTGATGACCCTAGCAACGCAAACCCAAAGAGGTGTATCTTCAAATCTGAGTGTCAGAGACATGGGGGTTGATTTATATCATTCATACTGACAAGCAGCCTTTATAATATCATCACTGGCAGCTGTCAAGCCACTCCCTAGCAACCAAAAACAGTACCCTAGCAACCGTTTAGCAAGACCTATGTTTTGCATATCTTTAGATCACAGTGTTGTAGAGACATGGGGCTGGGTGTTTTTGACTCGGGACAGCAAACAACCAATCATGTACCACCACTGGCACTTCCTTGCCACACCCTAGCAACCATTATTGATCAGCCTAGCAACCCAAACCCAAAGAGGTCTATCTTCAAATCTGAGTGTCATAGAGACATGGGGGTTGATTTATATCATTCATACTGACAAGCAGCCTTTATAATATCATCACTTGCAGCTGTCAAGCCACTCCCTAGCAACTAAAAACAGTACCCTAGCAACCGTTTAGCAAGACCTATATCTTTGCATCCGAATATCGTATACACATGGGATTTTGGTTCTTCTGACCCATGTTAGCAAACCAGACTCGAAACATGTTAGTCATGCTAGCAGTGAATAGCTACATGCTAATAGTGATTAGCTAAGTGCCAATTCATGCTAAGAACTCTATAAAACTCAATAGTAACTATCTGTAAAAACTACCAACTGCCTAGCAGCACTCTAGCAACCACCCCAGATACCCTAGCAACCACCCCAAGTACCCTAGCAACCACATAGCAACACCTTAGCAACCATCCTGAGTACCCTAGAAACCACCCCAAGTACCCTAGCAACCAGCGTGGGTACCCTAGCAACGGCCCTAGCAACCACCCCAAGTACCCTAGCAAAAGCATAGCAACACCCTAGCAACCACACCAAGTACCCTAGCAACTGCATAGCAACACCTTAGCAACCATCCTGGGTACCCTAGCAACCGCCCTAGCAACCACCCCAAGTACCCTAGCAACCGGCCTGGGTACCCTAGCAACGGCCCTAGCAACCACCCCAAGTACCCTAGCAACCGCTTAGCAACACCCTAGCAACCACAACAAGTACCCTAGCAACCACATACCAACACCTTAGCAACCATCCTGGGTACCCTAGCAACCGCCCTAGCAACCACCCTGTGTACCCTAGCAACGGCCCTAGCAACCATCGTAGGTACCCTAGCAACCACCTTGATTACCCTAGCAACCGCATAGCTACACCCTAGCAACCACCCCAAGTACCCTAGCAACCACATAGCAACACCTTAGCAACCACCCCAAGTACCCTAGCAACCATTTTATAACATTAACAAGCCATATCTTATCACCAAAGCACAATAGAAACACAGGGCTTGGTTCTTTTATTTATAACTAGTAAGTACTCTTTAAATATCACTCAATAAACTCTATAGCCACACCCTAGCAACCATTTACAGTACCCTAGCAACCACACAATCACATAAATGAGCCATATCTCAGCATCAGAACATCGTACAGAGATGAGGTTGGGCTCTTTTGACTCGGGTGGGACATCACTCTGTAAATATCAACATGGTAAATGTGTACCCACACCATAGCAACCATTTAGAGCACCCTAGCAACCGTATAACTATAAAAGGAAGCCACATCTCAGCTCCATAACATCACACAGACATGCTGGTTGGCTACAGTGGCGAGTTTTGCCACGCCAAGCACCACTCACATTTTCTTCAGGAAATGTACATTCTAGTATTATAATTACTATTCGCCCTGACAAAACTTCTGCGTGCTACTCCTCCTGCATCGTTTGTCGTAGACCCATGAATGAGGTGCCAAATCGACCGGCTCATTGAGGAGAAGTGTGCTATATCTTTTCTAAGCGATCGGACATACAGTGATCACACAGCGGATGAAAAAGCGGGCAAAAAAAGTCCCATTGACTTACAATGGCAAATGTTTGTGTATTTAAATCTCAACTGTCACTTTCTCACACACACACAAACACAGGACCTTAGGAACGCTTTCTCTCTCTCTCCTCTCTTTCTCACACACACACTCATTTGACTAATCTTTTAAGTAACCAATAAGTAATGACCTATAGCTTCATAGCCACACCCTAGCAACCACTTACAGCACCCTAGCAACTATTTAGAGTACCTTAGCAACTGAACAAACACATGAATGAGCAATTTCTCAGCACCCTAAAGTGGTATAGATATGGGGGTGGCCTCTCTTGTTTGGACTGAAAAACCAGTCTGTAAGTATCACCACGGCATCTGTGCATCTACACACTAGCCACCATATAGAGCATCCTAGCAACCATATAGCAACATAAAGAAGCCATATCTCAGCTCCACAACATCATACAGACATGGGAGTTGGCTCTCTAGCAGTCATGCTGAAGGCTCGCTGAAGGCATGCTGAAGTTTTGCCACGCCAAGCACCACTCACATTTTCTTCAGGAAATGTAAATTCTAGTATTAGTGGTGCTTGCCAAAGGCAAGGCATCACTATTGTTATCTTGCATACTTATTATTATTATTATTCTTCTTCTTCTGGACAAAACTTCGGTTCGCTACTCCTCCTGGACCGTTTGTCACAGACCCATGAAACAGGCGTCAAATCGTGCGGCCTATTGAGGAATGGTGTGCTATATCTTTTATAAGCGATCGGGCGTACGATAATCGTACAGGGGGCGAAAAATCGCCCGAAAAATCCCATCGACTTAACATTGCGGCCAACTTTGACGAGTCGTAGCTCAGAGCGAGAATTTCGTAGAAACATGTGAATCACCACATTTGAAGAGGCTATCAAGCTGTGCGAGAACATACCCCGCAATGGGGTATAAGTTGTACCCCTGGGGCACAAGAGCGCCCCAAATTTGCCCATTGACATACTATGGTGAGGGACGGCTCATGAAACAACACACGTTTTTCCTACTATGGTAATTTACATAGGGATTTTGTATTGAACATAACTCTGCATCACAATAACATAGAGACATGGGGGTGGGCTCATTTTACTCAGCCAACCAATCAGACTCTCAGGATCATTATGAAGCTGTGAAGCCACGCCCTAGCAACCATTTAGAGCACCCTAGCAACTGATCCCATAGAATGCCATTATAAAAGCCCAGATGGATATCTTTAGTTCACAGTGTCATAGAGACATGGGGGTGGGCTCGTTTGACTCGGGCCGCAAGCAGCAAATCATGATTCACCATCGACACTTCCTAGCCACGCCCTAGCAACCACTGTCGATCACCCTAGCAACCCAAACCCAAAGATGCATATCTTCAAATCTGAATGTAATAGAGACATGGGGGTTGGTTTATATCATTTATACTGGCAAGCAGCCTTTGGAGTATTATCATTGGCAGCTGCCAAGCCACTCCCTAACAACCAAACAGAGTACCCTAGCAACCATCTAGCAAGACCTATATCTTTGCATCAGAATATAGTACAGACATGGGAGTTGGTTCTTTTGACTCATGCTAGCAAACCAGACTTCAAACATGCTAGTCATGCTAGCAGTGAATAGCTACATGCTAATAGTCATTAGCTAAGTGCTAATTCAGGCTAATTTAATGCTAAGAACTCTTTAAAACTCCATAGTAACGATCTGTGCAACTAACAACTGCCTAGCAACACCCTAGAAACCACCCCAAGTACCATAGCAACCAGCGTGGGTATCCTAGCAACGGCCCTAGCAACCACCCCAAGTACCCTAGCAACCGCATAGCAACACCCTAGCAACCACACCAAGTACCCTAGCAACTGCATAGCAACACCTTAGCAACCATCCTGGGTACCCTAGCAACCACCCCAAGTACCCTAGCAACCGCTTAGCAACACCCTAGCAACCACCCCAAGTACCCTAGCAACCACATAGCAACACCTTAGCAACCATCCTGGGTACCCTAGCAACCCCCTAGCAACCACCCCAAGTACCCTAGCAACCACTTAGCAACACCCTAGCAACCACCCCAAGTACCCTAGCAACCACATAGCAACACCTTAGCAACCATCCTGGGTACCCTAGCAACCGCCCTAGCAACCATCGTAGGTACCCTAGCAACCACCTTGATTACCCTAGCAACCGCATAGCTACACCCTAGCAACCACCCCAACTACCCTAGCAACCACATAGCAACACCTTAGCAACCATCCTGGGTACCCTAGCAACGGCCCTAGCAACCACTTACAGCACCCTAGCAACCATCTTACAACATTAACAAGCCATATCTAAGGACCAAAACACACTAGAAACATAGGGCTTGGTTCTTTTATTTATGACTAGTAAGTAGTCTTTAAATATCACTCAATAAACTCTATAGCCACACCCTAGCAACAATTTACAGTACCCTAGCAACCATACATTCATATAAATAAGCCATATCTCAGCATCAGAACATCATACAGAGATGGGGTTGGGCTCTTTTGACTCGGGTGGGACATCACTCTATAAATATCAACATGGTAAATGTGTACCCACACCATAGCAACCATTTAGAGCACCCTAACAACCGTATAACTATAAAAGGAAGCCACATCTCAGCTCCATAACATCATAGAGACGTGCTGGTTGGCTAGAGTGCCGAGTTTTGCCACGCCAAGCACCACTCACATTTTCTTCAGGAAATGTACATATCTAGTTATAATTACTATTCGCCCTGACAAAACTTCTGCGTGCTACTCCTCCTGCATCGTTTGTCGTAGACCCATGAATGAGGTGCCAAATCGACCGGCTCGTTGAGGAGAAGTGTGCTATATCTTTTCTAAGCGATCGGACATACGATGATCACACAGCGGATGAAAAAGCGGGCAAAAAAAGTCCCATTGACTTACAATGGCAGAATGTTTGTGTATTTAAATCTCAACTGTCACTTTCTCACACACACACAAATGCAGGACCTTAGGAACGCTTTCTCTCTCTCTCTCTCTTTCTCACACACACACTCATTTGACTAATCTTTTAAGTAACCAATAAGTAATGACCTATATCTTCATAGCCACACCCTAGCAACCACTTACAGCACCCTAGCAACCCCCCCATAGACCTTTATTGAAAACAGATCAAAAGGGATATCTTTGGATAGAAGTGTCATAGCAACCATCCTGGGTACCCTAGCAACGGCCCTAGCAACCACTTACAGCACCCAAGCAACCATCTTACAACATTAACAAGCCATATCTAAGGACCAAAACACACTAGAAACATAGGGCTTGGTTCTTTTATTTATGACTAGTAAGTAGTCTTTAAATATCACTCAATAAACTCTATAGCCACACCCTAGCAACAATTTACAGTACCCTAGCAACCATACATTCATATAAATAATACACCTTAGCAACCATCCTGGGTACCCTAGCAACCATACAATCACATAAATAAGCCATATCTCAGCATCAGAACATCGTACAGAGATGGGGTTGGGCTCTTTTGACTCGGGTGGGACATCACTCTATAAATATCAACATGGTAAATGTGTACCCACACCATAGCAACCATTTAGAGCACCCTAACAACCGTATAACTATAAAAGGAAGCCACATCTCAGCTCCATAACATCATAGAGACATGCTGGTTGGCTAGAGTGCCGAGTTTTGCCACGCCAAGCACCACTCACATTTTCTTCAGGAAATGTACATTCTAGTTATTCTTCTTCTTCTTCTTCTTCTGGACAAAACTTCGGTTCGCTACTCCTCCTGCACCGTTTGTCACAGACCCATGAATGAGGCGTCAAATCGTGCGGCCTATTGAGGAATGGTGTGCTATATCTTTTATAAGCGATCGGGCGTACGATAATCGTACAGGGGGCGAAAAATCGCCCGAAAAATCCCATCGACTTAACATTGCGGCCAACTTTGACGAGTCGTAGCTCAGAGCGAGAATTTCGTAGAAACAAGTGAATCACCACATTTGAAGAGGCTATCAAGCTGTGCGAGAACATACCCCGCAATGGGGTATAAGTTGTACCCCTGGGGCACAAGAGTGCCCCAAAGTTGCCCCATTGACATACTATGGTGAGGGACGGCCCATGAAACAACATACGTTTTTCCTACTATGGTAATTTACATAGGAATTTTGCATTGAACATAACTCTGCATCACAATATCATAGAGACTTGGGGGTGGGCTCATTTTACTCAGCCAACCAATCAGACTCTCAGAATCATTATGAAGCTGTGAAGCCACGCCCTAGCAACCATTTAGAGCACCCTAGCAACTGATCCCATAGACTGCCATTATAAAAGCCCAGATGGATATCTTTAGATCACAGTGTCATAGAGACATGGGGGTGGGATTGTTTGACTCGGGCCACAAGCAGCAAATCATGATTCACCATCGACACTTCCTAGCCACGCCCTAGCAACCACTGTCGATCACCCTAGCAACCCAACCCCAAAGATGCATATCTTCAAATCTGAATGTCATAGAGACATGGGGGTTGATTTATATCATTCATACTGACAAGCAGCCTTTATAATATCATCACTGGCAGCTGTCAAGCCACTCCCTAGCAACCAAAAACAGTACCCTAGCAACCGTTTAGCAAGACCTATGTTTTGCATATCTTTAGATCACAGTGTTGTAGAGACATGGGGCTGGGTGTTTTTGACTCGGGACAGCAAACAACCAATCATGTACCACCACTGGCACTTCCTTGCCACACCCTAGCAACCATTATTGATCAGCCTAGCAACCCAAACCCAAAGAGGTCTATCTTCAAATCTGAGTGTCATAGAGACATGGGGGTTGATTTATATCATTCATACTGACAAGCAGCCTTTATAATATCATCACTTGCAGCTGTCAAGCCACTCCCTAGCAACTAAAAACAGTACCCTAGCAAACCGTTTAGCAAGACCTATATCTTTGCATCCGAATATCGTATACACATGGGATTTTGGTTCTTCTGACCCATGTTAGCAAACCAGACTCGAAACATGTTAGTCATGCTAGCAGTGAATAGCTACATGCTAATAGTGATTAGCTAAGTGCCAATTCATGCTAAGAACTCTATAAAACTCAATAGTAACTATCTGTAAAAACTACCAACTGCCTAGCAGCACTCTAGCAACCACCCCAGATACCCTAGCAACCACCCCAAGTACCCTAGCAACCACATAGCAACACCTTAGCAACCATCCTGAGTACCCTAGAAACCACCCCAAGTACCCTAGCAACCAGCGTGGGTACCCTAGCAACGGCCCTAGCAACCACCCCAAGTACCCTAGCAAAAGCATAGCAACACCCTAGCAACCACACCAAGTACCCTAGCAACTGCATAGCAACACCTTAGCAACCATCCTGGGTACCCTAGCAACCGCCCTAGCAACCACCCCAAGTACCCTAGCAACCGGCCTGGGTACCCTAGCAACGGCCCTAGCAACCACCCCAAGTACCCTAGCAACCGCTTAGCAACACCCTAGCAACCACAACAAGTACCCTAGCAACCACATACCAACACCTTAGCAACCATCCTGGGTACCCTAGCAACCGCCCTAGCAACCACCTGTGTACCCTAGCAACGGCCCTAGCAACCATCGTAGGTACCCTAGCAACCACCTTGATTACCCTAGCAACCGCATAGCTACACCCTAGCAACCACCCCAAGTACCCTAGCAACCACATAGCAACACCTTAGCAACCACCCCAAGTACCCTAGCAACCATTTTATAACATTAACAAGCCATATCTTATCACCAAAGCACAATAGAAACACAGGGCTTGGTTCTTTTATTTATAACTAGTAAGTACTCTTTAAATATCACTCAATAAACTCTATAGCCACACCCTAGCAACCATTTACAGTACCCTAGCAACCACACAATCACATAAATGAGCCATATCTCAGCATCAGAACATCGTACAGAGATGAGGTTGGGCTCTTTTGACTCGGGTGGGACATCACTCTGTAAATATCAACATGGTAAATGTGTACCCACACCATAGCAACCATTTAGAGCACCCTAGCAACCGTATAACTATAAAAGGAAGCCACATCTCAGCTCCATAACATCACACAGACATGCTGGTTGGCTACAGTGGCGAGTTTTGCCACGCCAAGCACCACTCACATTTTCTTCAGGAAATGTACATTCTAGTATTATAATTACTATTCGCCCTGACAAAACTTCTGCGTGCTACTCCTCCTGCATCGTTTGTCGTAGACCCATGAATGAGGTGCCAAATCGACCGCTCATTGAGGAGAAGTGTGCTATATCTTTTCTAAGCGATCGGACATACAGTGATCACACAGCGGATGAAAAAGCGGGCAAAAAAAGTCCCATTGACTTACAATGGCAGAATGTTTGTGTATTTAAATCTCAACTGTCACTTTCTCACACACACACAAACACAGGACCTTAGGAACGCTTTCTCTCTCTCTCTCTCTTTTCTCACACACACACTCATTTGACTAATCTTTTAAGTAACCAATAAGTAATGACCTATAGCTTCATAGCCACACCCTAGCAACCACTTACAGCACCCTAGCAACTATTTAGAGTACCTTAGCAACTGAACAAACACATGAATGAGCAATTTCTCAGCACCCTAAAGTGGTATAGATATGGGGGTGGCCTCTCTTGTTTGGACTGAAAAACCAGTCTGTAAGTATCACCACGGCATCTGTGCATCTACACACTAGCCACCATATAGAGCATCCTAGCAACCATATAGCAACATAAAGAAGCCATATCTCAGCTCCACAACATCATACAGACATGGGAGTTGGCTCTCTAGCAGTCATGCTGAAGGCTCGCTGAAGGCATGCTGAAGTTTTGCCACGCCAAGCACCACTCACATTTTCTTCAGGAAATGTAAATTCTAGTTAGTGGTGCTTGCCAAAGGCAAGGCATCACTATTGTTATCTTGCATACTTATTAGTGGTGCTTGCCGAAGGCAAAGCATCACTTGTATTATGCTGCGTGCTTATTATTAGTGGTGCTTGCCGAAGGCAAAGCATCACTTGTATTATGCTGCGTGCTTATTATTAGTGGTGCTTGCCGAAGGCAAAGCATCACTTGTATTATGCTGCGTGCTTATTATTATTATTATTCTTCTTCTTCCGTACAAATTTCGGTTCGCTACTCCTCCTGCACCGTTTGTCACAGACCCATGAAACAGGCGTCAAATCGTTCGGCCTATTGAGGAATGGTGTGCTATGACTTTTATAAGCGATCGGGCGTACGATGATCGTACAGTGGGCGAAAAAAACAGCCGAAAAATCGCATAGACAATGCATTGCGGCCAACTTTGACGAGTCGTAGCTCCGGGCGAGAATTTCGTAGAAACATGTAAATCACCACATATGAAGAGGATATCAAGCTGTGGCGAGAACATACCCCGCAGTGGGGTATAAGTTGTACCCCTGGGGGGCAAGAGCGCCCCAAAGTTGCCCCATTGACATACTATGGTGAGGGATGGCCCATGAAACAGCACGCGTTTTTCCTACTATGGTAATTTACATAGGGATTTTTCATTGAACATAACTCTGCATCACAATGTCATAGAGACATGGGGGTGGGCTTATTTTACTCAGGCAACCAATCAGACTCTCAGGATTATTGTGACGCTGTCAAACCACGCCCTGGCAACCATTTAGAGCACCCTAGCAACTGATCCCATAGACTGCCATTATAAAAGGCCCAGATGGATATCTTTGGATCACAGTGTCATAGAGGCTTGGGGGTGGGCTCATTTTACTCAGACAACCAATCAGACTCTCGGGATCACTGTGAAGCTGTCAAGCCACGCCCTAGCAACCATTTAGAGCACCCTAGCAACTGATCCCATAGACTGCCATTATAAAAGGCCCAGATGGATATCTTTGGATCACAGTGTCATAGAGACATGGGGGTGGGCTTATTTTACTCAGGCAACCAATCAGACTCTCAGGATTATTGTGACGCTGTCAAACCACGCCCTGGCAACCATTTAGAGCACCCTAGCAACTGATTATATAGACTGCCATTATAAAAGGCCCTGATGGTATCTTTGGTACATGCTAGACTTGGGGGGTCATTTTACCAGCAACCAATCAGACCTGGGACACTGTGAACGTCAAGCCACCCCTAGCAACCATTTAAGCACCCTAGCAACACCCAAGACTGCCATTTAAAACCCAAGGATATCTTTGGACACATGCATAGGGCTTGGGGGTTATTTTATAACAAAATAGCTTATCACTTAACTTAAGCCACCCTAGCAACCATTTAAGACCCTAGCAACATCCCAAATCCATTAAAAAGGCCCAATATTCAGATCACATTTGGTACAGAATGGGGTGGGTTTTTGACTCGGGGACACAAAAACCAACATGTAAATGGTTCCCCACACCCTAGCAACCATTTTAAGACCCTAGCAACGAAACCCAAAAGGGACCAAATCTAGTGTCATAAGACATGGGGGTTGATTTTGCCAACGCAAGCACCATAATTCTCAGGATGTCAACCATTCATACAACCAAAAACGTACCCGCAACCGTTTGCAAACCATATTTTGTAATCTTTAGAAAATGTTATACTTTAAACATCAGTAACTTGCTAACATGCAAAAATGCTAGCACATGCTAAATTGTAATCATCTGGAATGAGTAATGTGTTTGGCTCAAACTGCTATAAGTAGCAATTAATATGCTAACACATGCTAACACTAGAAACACTACACACTAGAACATTTTAACATTAAAACATCTAGCACAGCATAATGAAACAGCTGGCATTATAGAATGCTAATCACAAAACTCTAGCACACTAGAACATTACGACCTAGAACATCAATCACTAAAAAGCCACATCTAGTCCATTAACATCTAGAGACATGCTGGCATGCAGTCACAGCAATCATCTAGAGACATCTAGTAAAATGTTTGCAGAAACATCACGAATGCTGCGTGCTATAAATTTACCTCTGTAAATGCTAATCTCTGAAACTGTACGACATGCAGTCACTTCGGCATTAGAAATGCTAGCTTTTAACCATCGCAACATGTGTCATGGAAACCAACCTAGCAACCACCCTGACTACCCGCAAACTAGAACATTATACCAAGGGATACCAACTGTTAGAACACCCGCAAATTGTGTACCCTGCAAGGCCCAAACCCCCCAAGTACCCTACAACCTTTTCAACATTAACAAGCCATATCTGCACCAAAACATAAGAAACATGGGGTTGGTTATTTTATTTAAACATAAGATCTTTAAATATACCCTTCAACCACCCTGCAACCATTTAAGACCCTAGCAACCATCAATCCATAAAAAGCCATATTCGATCAAACATGTCAAGAGGTTGTGCTCTTTTACTCGGGGGACATCACTCTGAAATTCAACTGGTAAAGGTACCCCCCTAGCAACCATTTAGAGCACCTAGCAACCGTATAACTATAAAAAAGCCAGATTACTGAACATCAAAGACATGGGGGTGGGCATTTTCCAGCCAACAATCAATTTTCTTCAGGAAATTAATTTAGTGTTAAACACGCCTTGCAAAACTTTGGGCAACCCCGCACCGTTTGTCCTATACCCATGAATATGTCAAATCTGGGCTTTTGGGGGGTGGCTATTTTATAAGCATTCAGTTCGGTTCGTAAGTGGGCGAAAAAAAAATGTCCCATAGACTTCATATAAAAGGAGATATATCTTTGGATTAAAAGTCATAGAGCTTGGGGTGGGCTCTTTTAACTCGGCCACAATAGCCTGGGACATAAACTTCAAGCCACCCTAGCAACCATTAACCACCCTAGCAACCATTTTAAACATTAAAAGCCATATCTTAGACCAAAGTTGAAAACAGGGCTTGGTTTTTTATTTTAAACAGAAACAAATATACCCAATAAACTCTTGCCACAACCTAGCAACCATTTAATACCCTAGCAACCAACCCAAAATAAGAATCTTCCAAACATCATAGAGACATGGGGGTTGGGATTTTGCCACGCCAAGCACCATAATTTTCTTCAGGAAATGTCAACATTTCATTACACCAAAAACCCAGTACCCTGCACCGTTTGCAAGACCCATAATTGTAAATCTTTAGAAATGTTATACTTTTAAACATTGGGTGTAATTTGTACATGGGCAAAAAAAAGTCCCATGCTTAACTGGCTAAAATTTGTGGACATTCTTTGGTTAAAAGTCAAATGCTTGGTGGGGGCTCTTTTAACCGGCCTATCAAGTAGAAAAGTAGGACATAAAACTTATAGCTAACCCTAGCAACCACTTACAGCACCCTGGCAACCATTTTACAACATTAACAAGCCATATCTTACACCAACGCATCATAGAAACACAGGGCTTGGTTATTTTATTTAAACTAGAAGTAGTCTTTTAAATATCACTCAATAAATCTATAGCCAACCCTAGCAACCATTTACGACCCTAGAACCATACAACACATAAATGGCCAATCCAGCTAGAACATGTACGAATGGGTTGGGCCTTTTGATCGGGTGGGACATTGCTCTGTAAATTCAACATGGTAAATGGTACCCAACCTAGCAACCTTTATGCACCATAGCAAACCTATAACAAAAGGAACCCTCCACTCCTAACACACCAGACATCTGGTTCTAGAGGGCAGGCCACCCAAGACCCTCACATTTTCTTCAGGAAATGTACATTCTAGTGTTATATTACTATTGCTTTAAAAACCCACCTATCCCCCGCACCTTTGTCTAGACCCATAATATGCAAATCTCGGCTTATTGAGGAGAGGTGTGCTTCTTTTATGGTTGGGGTTACTGTTCGTAAGTGGGCAAAAAAAAAGCCCATAGACTTAACTATAAAAGGAACAATCTTTGGTTGAAATCAAGATGCTGGTGGTGGGCCTTTTTCCGGCCATCAATCCAAAATGTACATCAATTATGTCCCCAGCAACCACTTAAGCCCCTGGCAAATTTTACCTTAACAAGCCTATCTTATCACCAACCCATGAAACACAGGGCTTGGTTTTTTATTTATAACAGTAAGTAGTCTTTAAAACACCAAAAATCATAGCCAACCCTGCCCATTTACAGTACCCGCAACCATAAATCACATAAAGAGATATCCAGCTCAGAACATCCGAGTGGGTTGGGTTTTTACCGGGGGGCAGCCAAATATCAACATGGTAAATGGCCCAAAAGCAACCTTTTCACCATGAATTAACATAAAAGGAAGACATCTCGCTCCAAAATCAAAGACATGGGGGTGGGGCATTTTCCAGCCAACAATCAATTTTCTTCAGGAAATGTACCTGTTAAACCCCTCAAATTTGGGCACCCTCCTGACCGTTTTAAGCCCATGAAACTGGGTCAAATCTGGGCCTTTGGGGGTGGCTTAATTTTATAAGCGATCGGGTACGTGACGTACACGGGCAAAAAACACCAAAAATCCCATAGAAAACGCATTGGGCCAACTTTGACAGTCTAGCTGGGGAATTTCTAGAAACATTAAACCCAATATGGAGGTTTCAAGCTGGCAAACATACCCCGCATGGGGTATAAGTTTACCCCTGGGGGGCAAGAGCGCCCCAAATTGCCCCATTGACATACTTGGTGAGGGACGCCCCAGAAACCCTTTTTCCACTAGGAAAGTCATAGGGATTTTAGAATATAACTTGATCACAATGTCATAGAGGTGGGGGTGGGCTTATTTTACTCAGGCAACCAATCAGACTCTCGGATTATTGTGAGCTGTCAAACCAGCCCTGGCAACCATTTAGAGCACCCTAGCAACTGATAAGTTGCCCCATTAAAAAGGAGGGACGGCCCATGTAACAGCAGCGTTTTTCCTACTATGGTAATTTACATAGGGATTTTTATTGAACAAACCTGATCCAATGTCATAGAGACATGGGGGTGGGTTATTTTACTCAGGCAACCAATAATCTCAGGAATTGTGCACTTCAAACCACCCCTGGCAACCTTTAGAGACCCTAGAACTGATCAATGCTCCACTTAAAAGGCCCAGATGGATATCTTTGGACACAGTTCATAGAGGCTTGGGGGTGGGCTCATTTTACTCTGCAACCAATCAGCTCCCGGGATCACTGTGAACTGCAAGCCACGCCCTAGAACCATTTAACACCCTAGAACTGTCCCATGCTGCCATTTAAAAGGCCCAGAGGAATCTTTAGATCAATTTGTAGAACATGGGGCTGGGTGTTTTTGCTGGGACAGCAAACAACCAATCATGTAACCATGGCAGCCTTGCCACACCCTGCAACCATTAGATGACCCTAGCAAGCAAATCCAAAGATTGTATCTTAAATCTGATGCTAGGACATGGGGGGATTTATACATTTACGACAAGCAGTTTAAATATCATCACTGGCACCTGTCAAGCCATCCCTAGCAACCATTTTGTACCCTAGCAACCCAAATGCTAATAACTTGTAACACTAGAAACACCTGGACACTAGAACTTGCAACATGCAACGACTCAACTGCTAGAAACACTAGCACATCTGGACTGCAACGCTAGCACACAGTAACTGCAACATTACAACATCAGAATGTGCTAATCATGCTGAAACATGTAGCAATCAATAACTTGCAACTGCAACAACATCTAGCACATCTATAAATGCAATCTGCTAGAAACATCTACGAATGTGTCTGCTAATCATCTGAAAATCAGGAATGTGTCACATGCAACATTAGAGACATGCAGTACATGCAATCTGCTGAAACATCACGACATGCTGTCACATGCAATCAGCAGAAACATCTAGGACATCTAGTAACATCTAATCTGCAAAACTGCGCGACTGCGCACTTGCTAACATGTAGTGCATGCTAATAAATGCTAATATTAAACATCAGTAACATGCTAACATGCAAAAATGCATGACTTAACATGCTAAATTGGAATCAATCTGTAGAAACATGCTGTTGCTCAATGCTATCAATGCTAATATGCAAACATCTAGCACACTAGCACACTAACACTAGAACATTATACAGCAATCTGCAAAAACATTAGCACAGCTGTCCTTAATATTAACAAATGCTAATATCACAAAATCTAGCACACTAGAACATTAATACTAGCACATCAATAACATTAACATTTAGAAACATCTAGGACATGCTGTTGCTAATCATGCAGAAACACTCACATCTTCAATGTAAATGTAAAATCTAGTGCATCTAATCTGCTGAAAATGCAGCACTCTCGACTGCTAGCCATGAATAGTGAAACTGCTAGGAATGCTATAACTTAACATGTGAAACATGTCGACATGCAGTCCTTGCTAACATGCTAAAAATGTAGCACTGTAGTCATTGCGGTCAATGCTACAACATGTAGTTTTCTTGCTAACACTAGCAACATCAGCACTGGAAACCAACCTACAACCATACTACCCACAACCACATAGAACACCTTGTAAATACCTAGAAACCAAATACCCTAAACCCATAGCACACCCTAGCAACCAAAGTACCCTAGCAACCATACAACACCTTAGAACCATCCTGGGACCCAGAACCACCAGAATTTTGCCTGCCTGCATGCCTGGAAACCACTAAGGAACCTAGCAACCATGGCGAGTTTTTTACTTACTCCATATTACCATTTGCAACGAAGTTTGCCACGCCAAGCACCACTCACATTTTCTTCAGGAAATGTACATTCTAGTGTTACTATTACATTCGCCTTGACAAAACTTTGGGGTAATTGTCCCGCATTTGTCCTATACCCATAATGGGTGTCAAATCGTCGGCTTATTAAAGGTGGCTATGACTTTTATAAGCGATTCGTGTGTTTCGTACAGTGGGCAAAAAAAAATGTCCCCTAGACTTAACATGGCATAAAATTTTAGCATATCTTTGGATTAGAAACAAGGCTTGGTTTTTTTAACTGGTAAAGTAGCCTAATATACATAAACTTCATAGCACACCCTAGCAACCATTACAACCCTAGCAACCATTTTACAACATTAAAAGCCATATCTTAGCACCAAACATTAAAAAAGGGTTGGCTTTTTTTATCGTAATGTCTTTAAATATCACCCAATAAATTTACCCAACCTAGCAACCATTTAAGTCCCTAGCAACCTAAACCAATAAAAAGCCACATCTCAGCTCCATAACATCACACAGACATGCTGGTTGGCTAAGTGGGAGTTTTGCCACGCCAAGCACCACTCACATTTTCTTCAGGAAATGTACATTCTAGTTATTATTATTCTTCTTCCGTACAAATTTCGGTTCGCTACTCCTCCTGCACCGTTTGTCACAGACCCATGAAACTGGCGTCAAATCGTGCGGCCTATTGAGGAATGGTGTGCTATGACTTTTATAAGCGATCGGGCGTACGATGATCGTACACTGGGCGAAAAAACAGCCGAAAAATCCCATAGAAAACGCATTGCGGCCAACTTTGACGAGTCGTAGCTCCGAGCGAGAATTTCGTAAAACATGTAAATCACCACATATGAAGAGGTTATCAAGCTGTGCGAGAACATACCCCGCAGTGGGGTATAAGTTGTACCCCTGGGGGGCAAGAGCGCCCCAAAGTTGCCCCATTGACATACTATGGTGAGGGACGGCCCCATGAAACAGCGCGTTTTTCCTACTATGGTAAAGTACATAGGGATTTTTCATTGAATATAACTCTGCATCACAATGTCATAGAGAGATGGGGGTGGGCTTATTTTACTCAGGCAACCAATCAGACTCTCAGGATTATTGTGTCACTGTCAAACCACGCCCTGGCAACCATTTAGAGCACCCTAGCAACTGATCATATAGACTGCCACTATAAAAGGCCCAGATGGATATCTTTGGATCACAGTGTCATAGAGGCTTGGGGGGGGCTCATTTTACTCTGACAACCAATCAGACTCCCGGGATCACTGTGAAGCTGTCAAGCCACGCCCTAGCAACCATTTAGAGCACCCTAGCAACTGATCCCATAGACTGCCATTATAAAAGGCCCAGATGGATATCTTTAGATCACAGTGTTGTAGAGACATGGGGCTGGGTGTTTTTGACTCGGGACAGCAAACAACCAATCATGTACCACCACTGGCAGTTCCTTGCCACACCCTAGCAACCATTATTGATGACCCTAGCAACGCAAATCCAAAGAGTTGTATCTTCAAATCTGAGTGTCATAGAGACATGGGGGTTGATTTATATCATTCATACTGACAAGCAGCCTTTATAATATCATCACTGGCACCTGTCAAGCCACTCCCTAGCAACCATTATTGATGACCCTAGCAACCCAAATGCTAATAACTTGCTAATCATGCTAGAAACATCCTAGTGACATGCTAGTAACTTGCTAAGCATGCTAACGACATGCTAATCATGCTAGAAACATGCTAGCGACATGCTAGAGACATGCTAATCATGCTAGCGACATGCTAGTAACATGCTAATCATGCTAGCAACATGCTAGTAATGTGCTAATCATGCTAGAAACATGCTAGCGACATGCTAATAACTTGCTAATCATGCTAACAACATGCTAGCGACATGCTAGTAACATGCTAATCATGCTAGAAACATGCTAGCGACATGCTAGTAACATGCTAATCATGCAGAAACATGCTAGCGACATGCTAGTCACATGCTAATCATGCTAGAGACATGCTAGTAGCATGCTAATCATGCTAGAAACATGCTAGCGACATGCTAGTCACATGCTAATCATGCTAGAAACATGCTAGCGACATGCTAGTAACATGCTAATCATGCTAGAAACATGCTAGCGACATGCTAGTCACTTGCTAATCATGCTAGTGACATGCTAAAACATGCTAATCATGCTAGCAACATGCTAGTAACATGCTAATCATGCTAGCAAACATGCTAGTGACATGCTAGTCACATGCTAATCATGCTAGCGACATGCTAATCATGCTAGAAACATGCTAGTAACATGCTAGCGACATGCTAGTCACATGCTAATCATGCTAGAGACATCTAGCGACATGCTAGTCACATGCTAATCATGCTAGAGACATGCTAGTAGCATGCTAATCATGCAAGAAACATGCTAGCGACATGCTAGTCACATGCTAATCATGCTAACAACATGCTAATCATGCTACAAACATGCTAGCGACATGCTAGTAACATGCTAATCATGCTAGCGACATGCAAGTAACATGGTAATCATGTTAGAAACATGCTAGCGACATGCTAGTAACATGCTAATCATGCTAGAAACATGCTAGCGACATGCTAGTCACATGCTAATCATGCTAGAGACATGCTAGTAGCATGCTAATCATGCTAGAAACATGCTAGCGACATGCTAGCGACATGCTAGTCACATGCTAATCATGCTAGAAACATGCTAGCGACATGCTAGTAACATGCTAATCATGCTAGAAACATGCTAGCGACATGCTAGTCACTTGCTAATCATGCTAGAAACATGCTAGCGACATGCTAGTCACTTGCGAGTCATGCTAGCAACATGCTAGTCTCTTGCTAATCATGCTAGCAACATGCTAGTCACTGGTTAAACCAACCTAGCAACCACCCTGACTACCCTAGCAACCACATAGCAACACCTTAGTGACCCCCCAGATACCATAGCAACCACCACAAGTACCCTAGCAACCGCATAGCTACACCCTAGCAACCACCCATAGTACCCTAGCAATCACATAGCAACACCTTAGCAACCATCCTGGGTACCCTAGCAACCAGCCAGAATATTCTAGCAACTGCCTAGCAGTGCCGTGGAAACCACTCAAGCGAACCTAGCAACCGATGGGCGAGTTTTTTTACTTACTCGCGATATTACTCATTTAGCAACGAAGACTGTTGCCACGCCAAGCACCACTCACATTTTCTTCAGGAAATGTACATTCTAGTGTTACTATTACTATTCGCCTTGACAAAACTTTGGCGCGTAACTTGTCCCGCACCGTTTGTCCTATACCCATGAATGAGGTGTCAAATCGTGCGGCTTATTGAGGAGAGGTGTGCTATGACTTTTATAAGCGATTCAGTGTACGATGTTCGTACAGTGGGCGAAAAAAAAATGTCCCATAGACTTAACAGTGGCATAAAATTTGTGAGATCATATCTTTGGATTAGAAAGTCATAGATGCTTGGTGGTGGGCTCTTTTAACTCGGCCTATCAAGTAGCCAATAAGTAGTGACATAACCACTTCATAGCTACACCCTAGCAACCACTTACACCACCCTAGCAACCATTTTACAACATTAACAAGCCATATCTTAGCACCAAAGCATAATAGAAACACAGGGCTTGGTTCTTTTATTTATAACTAGTAAGTAGTCTTTAAATATCACCCAATAAACTCTATAGCCACAACCTAGCAACCATTTACAGTACCCTAGCAACCATACAATCACATAAATAAGCCACATCTCAGCTCCATAACATCACACAGACATGCTGGTTGGCTACAGTGGTGAGTTTTGCCACGCCAAGCACCACTCACATTTTCTTCAGGAAATGTACATATCTAGTTATTATTATTATTCTTCTTCTTCTGGACAAAACTTCGGTTCGCTACTCCTCCTGGACCGTTTGTCACAGACCCATGAATGAGGCGTCAAATCGTGCGGCCTATTGAGGAATGGTGTGCTATATCTTTTATAAGCGATCGGGCGTACGATGATCGTACAGGGGGCGAAAAATCGCCCGAAAAATCCCATCGACTTAACATTGCGGCCAACTTTGACGAGTCGTAGCTCCGAGCGAGAATTTCGTAGAAACATGTGAATCACCACATTTGAAGAGGCTATCAAGCTGTGCGAGAACATCCCCGCAATGGGGTATAAGTTGTACCCCTGGGGCA